>APFE030334319.1:85757-126955 GCA_000404065.3 Pinus taeda | reverse complement strand
GATCTGAATTAGATCCATGAAAATTATTAGAGTTCTATGACTGTATCAAATTAGGGAAAACTTCAAAAACTTGTGAACGAAGAGCTATCATGAAGAGCTTTAGAAAGGGGCAGTTTGTAGCCAGTAAGGAACGATAAGGACCTCGGTCAAAGCGTGTTGACCGAGGCCCATGGAGACCGCGCAGGATGCAAATTGGCAATTAGGAAGTCTGGATCATAAGATGGAGGTCATTTCTAATGCGCGATTAGCACTAATCATGCATTGCTGGGAAAAACCCCTCAAAATGGAAAGGCCCCAAGCGCTCGGTCACAAGGAAAAGCTGAAAACCGTGGGAAAGCGCTAAAGAAAAAGGTGGGCCCCATGCTCCAAAACTGGTGGAATATCAGAGGCATATTGAGCAGTAAGTTGATTTGGTAGAAAACGAGCGATTCCATACATTGCACGACGCATGTCCGATGGATGAGAGAGAAAACGGCTCTCATTGCAGGCTAACATTCGAGCAAGTCAACCGCACGATATGAGTGAACACCGTAGGATCTGGGGGCTCCAGATTTGACGGTAAGGATTGCACCTGATGGGAAACTGAATTTGACGGGGGAATTAAGCCGCAACATATAAAAGTCTAAAGTCTGATTTGACCGCTGAGTTGGCGGATGAATCATTACATAGCGTAACCGAAATATCGAACCATTGAGGAAGAGCTGGCACAGTTCATGAGAGGACAAGTGGCCACTTCCCTGTGGAATGTTGGTGATGATGCAGAGGTAGGGAACTCCAAACGAATAGCAGCAGGCCATCCGAAGGGGCAGAAGAGGAGGCAAACAGTCAAGAACAGATTGGATTTAAGCCATGAACAGATAGAAAATAGAACAGGAAGAATCAGAGAAGAGAACAATGGAAAAAAAGGATGAGAGAGATAGTAAAGCAAGAGGAAGAAAAGAAACAGAGAGTCGAGCTGACCTGCAGCATAAGGCAGCATCAAGAAAATAGAAGGCTTGAGAGGTTCAATCGATCCCTGTGAGGATATTTGTCGGGAATTGAACACCACATTGGACTCATCCCATTGAAGACTAGAGAGGTCGAGACTTGGTAAGGAAAGAGTTTGTGCACCCTAGTGGCTTGGGGAATCCAAGAACCACCTTACCAAGCATTATCTGTTTCAGGAGACTCAAGTTGAGCTCCTCATTGTAAATCTCTGCTTTAAAGACATAGTAAAAGAAGTCCACCACAGAAAGCTGGACCGGAGACATAGCCCTGGAGAATAGGGTGAACTCCTTATTAATGTGTTGTGCTCTTGCATTTGCTTACTGTGTTTCCCTTACTATTTTCCACTTTCCAGTGTCTGTGTATTTTGCAATCTAATCGATCCGTTGCCTAAAATAACATAGACACACACTAGCACATGAGTCTGTAATACCTTCATTCATTAATTATTTAACTGAGATCACTCATGAGTGATTTTTAGATCAAGTGGTATTAGAGCTCTAGGTTGTTAAGGTTAGACAAGCTTGTGTTGGATTTAGTTGTTGAATGCTAACTAGATCAAAGCTCAAATTAGGAGAAGGAGAGTTGGTTGAAAATAATCCTGAAATTGGGAGAGTCTATCCTTGGAAAACAATGTCATAGGAAGGTTCTATGGGGCCAGACCCTCAATTCCTAGATAGTTTCCTAACCATAAAGTCCATGGTAGAGGAAATGTATAGGGACTTTAGAAAACATAAATATGAAGATTCATCAGGCTCCAAAAAAGATAAAGGAGAAGATGAGTCTCACTTCCATGACCACTCAAAAGGCAAGGGGAAAGAAGAAAGCTTTCTCCCACCTCCTAATAGCCCTGAACATAAAAAGAAGGCATATTTGATTAAACTGGATGTTAAATTTGATTTACCTATATATGAAGGAGACTTGAATGTAGAAAAATTGGACAATTGGATTAGACAAATTGATGTTTACTATAGAGTGTAGAATATTGATTCGAACAAGTGCAAGATTCAACTAGCAAGCCTACACCTTGGAGGCACTGCCTTGGTTTAGTGGGAAGGCTAAACCCAAGCTGGCATGAAAAGACATGGTAAGACTATCTCTATCTAGAGTGAATTTGTTTCTGCAATCAAAAAGCAGTTCTATCCATTAGCCTACATGCAGCAAGCCATGATGAGCTGGCAAACTATTCGATAGTTGAAAGGGCAAAGTGTACAGGGATACACTCAAGAATTTAGAAAGAGAGCATTGATTCTAGGAATCTCATTAGACTCACATGAGACTCTGTTGAAGTACATTGGTGGTCTACACAGCTACATGAGGCACACTATCCTAATTTTTAATCCCACTAGTATAGATGAGGTATATGTACAAGCCACTCATCTAGAAGCTAGAGGAAAAAATGGAAGTCCAGAAGTTGGGGGATCATCCCAACCCACTACAAGCAAGAATAAGGAGAAAAGAAAGTAGAAATGGAAAGCAAGGAAGGTTAACATTGCATAGAAAAGCAAGGCTTCATGCACTCACTGTAAAAACGATGGGCATGATAATGAGCATTTTTGGATTCTACATTCGAAGCTGAGACCTAAGAAGTTCGAGGGCAAGAAGAAGAAGACTGTTGCAGTGATTCAGAAAGATTTCGGGTCAGACTCGGGAGATGAAACAACTATTGCATCCATAGGTATAAAAGGCAAGAATTTTGAAGCATCTACTAGTAATTCTGCACAATCTACTATTGATGAAGAAAATGAGAGAAAAATGCATGAGCTTTTCCATATTCGAGTTATTTCTAACCATCAAAAGATTGATACTTTGCTTGATAGTGGATCACAAGTAAATTTAATTTTTGAAGCAATGGTAAAGAAATTTGGATTGGTGACTACACCTCACAAGAAACCATGCCCATTAGGATGGTTGAATGATAAAGCACAACTACAAGTGACTAGACAATGCAAACTCAAGTTTTCTTTTGGGTCAGCATTTGTAGATGAGGTTGAGTTAGACATAATTCCTTTGGATATATGTGGAATTGTTTTATAAAGTCCTTACTTGTATGATAGAAAAGATATTTTCTATAGAGCTGAGAACAAGTATCTACTTGTTAAATGTGGAAGCAAATACTTTGTAAGAGCTCATAAGCTCCAGAATAATTATACTCTCATAAACTCGGGGAAGATGAAAAGAATGATAAATTCATGCAAACAATTCTTATTGATGGTTGTAAAGGAAAAGAAACCTGATAAAACCAATGTATTTGAGGGTTGTAATGCTAAACATCAAGCTGATTTAGAAAAGATTGTTTCAAAGTATGATATCTTGTTTCAAGAACTTAAAGGTCTACCACCCAAAAAGGAAATAGTGCATGATATTATTTTGTAGCAAGATGCTCCATTGCCTAACATTGGAATGTACAGGTTGTCCACTTTAGAGAATGTTGAAATCAAGAATCAGGAGCAGGAGTTGCTCGAGAAGGGGTTTATCAGACCTAGCACATCACCATGTGGATCACCAATCATTTTGGTGAGAAAGAAAGATGGCTTGTGGAGAATGTGTATTGATTACTGAGCACTAAATAAGATAACAATAAAAAATTGTTATCCCCTTCCTTGTATAAATGATCTGTTAGATCAATTGAAAGAAGTTGTTTATTTTTCCAATCTAGACTTGCATAGTGGATACCATGAGGTCAGAGTTGGAGAACAAGATGCATGGAAGACTGCTTTCAAAACAAAGCAGGGATTGTATGAGTGGCTGGTTATGCCTTTTGGCTTAACTAATGCGCCTGCTACTTTCATGAGATTAATGAATGATGTACTCAGACCTTTTCTTGATGATTTTGTTATTGTGTATCTGGATGACATTAAGATATTTAGAAAAACGTGGGAAGAACACTTAAAGCATGTTAAGCAGACACTAGATTTTTTGAAAAGAGAGAAACTTTATGTTAAACTCTCAAAATGTGAATTTGGCAAAAAATCTCTAAATTATTTGGGTCATATAGTAGGGGGTGGTGAATTGAAGATAGATCCCTTTAAAGTGGTAGTCATTGTTAATTGGCCTAAACCCAAATCTGCTACAGAAGTTAGAAGCTTCTTAGGAGTAGCACAATATTGGAGGAAGTTCATTTCTAACTTTTCCTCAATTGCGGCTCCCTTACATGCTTTAACAGGATTGATCAACGTGTTTCAGTGGGGAGCAAACAACATAAAGCCTTCGACACCTTGAAAGAAAAGATTAGTACAGCACTTGTACTAGCACTATCTGATCTTCAAAGACCATTTGAGATCCAAGCGGATGCCAGTGACTATGCCATGGGAGTAGTGTTGACACAACACGGTAAACCCATATGTTATCATTCTGAGACATTTAATTCTGCAGTAGTTAACTATCCTACATATGATAAAGAATTTTATAAATTAGTACAGAGTGTGAAAAAGTGGAAACATGACTTAATGAGCAACGAGGCAGTAATACATATTGATCATCAACCACTTCAATATCTACACTCCCAAACTAAGTTGCAACAATCAAGACACTATAGATGGATGGGTTTTCTACAACAGTTTCATTTATTCATTAGATATAAAAAGGGCATACATAATAAAGTTGTAGATATGTTATCTAGACCCATTATAAATGCATCTACTATACTTAAGCATAATTCTATGTTACATGAGAGTTACATTGAAAAATATGCTCAAGATATAGACTTTAAAGATGTATATGCAACTTTCAGTCAAGGCAAATGAGTAGAAGAATTGCATTATCATGTAAAGGACAGACTCTTGTATTATTATTGGAATTTATGCATTCCACAAACTGAAAGAGTAAAGATAATTCAAGAAGCACACACTTCTTTAATATCAGGTCACTTTGGGGTAAGTAAACAGTTGCACAGCTGCAAAGATTTTGTTATTGGACAAAAATGAATGAGACAGTTTCTAGATATGTAAGAGGGTGTACTATCTGTGCTAAAAGTAAGCCCAGTAATAGAAAACTAGGCTTGTACACTCCATTACCAGTTCCTTCTCACCCTTGGGAAAGTGTTTCCATGGATTTTGTTGGAGGACTGCCTAAATCTAGGGAAGGTCATGATTATTTGTATGTTGTTGTGGATAGGTTCAGCAAAATGTGTATTTTTATACCTTGTAATAAACAGATTACAGTTGAACAAACTGCACATTTTTTTTTGAACATGTATGGGTTCATTTTGGATTACCCACTTCCATTGTATCTGATCGAGACTCCCAATTTGGGGGGAATTTTTGGTCAAGTCTGTGGGAACTGATGGACACCAAACCGAAGAAAAGCATAACTTTTCATCCATAAACTGATGGCTAGATAGAAGTAGTTAAAAGGACAGTGATCCAGTTACTTAGGTGATATTGCAGCAATCATCCTAAGCTTTGGGATGAACATTTATTTTATGTGCAGCATGCTTACAATAGAGAAAAACATTCTTCTACACAAAGATCTCCTTTTGAGACCTGTTTTGGTTTCACACCAAGGTCTCCTTTGGATTTTGTCTTTGGTAAATACACCATAGTTGAGGGACACTATGATGTGGATAAGGCAACTAGGTTCATTGAAAAAATCCAAGAGATCCACGAGGCAATATAGGAACAGCGCGAAAGGAGCCAAGCCAAATATAAGGCAAGGCATGACAAGCATCGAATGGAGCATAGTTTCCAAGTTGGTGACCAAGTCTGGCTATATATCAGCAAAGACAGGATGCAAGGTGAAGGTAAAAGGCTAAAGCTTATCAGGTATGGACCCTTCAAGATACTTGAGAAGATTGATGAGAATGCTTTTCGCCTTGATCTACCAGCTTAAATGCACATCTACTCAGTCGTAAATGCAGATTGCTTGAGATTGTTTGAACCTTCATTAATTGAAGATCCCAAAGAGTAGAGTCAATCGCCTTCTATTGAAGACCTGCTACCTGAATATATTAATGAATTGCAGGAAGACACAGTTTTGGACAAGAAGGTGAGGATGACGTGTAGGGGAGATGTTGAGTACCTCAGAATTGGGCTCAAGGGTTCAAAGTCGAGCAGTGCAAAGTGGATAGAGATTGGACAAGTGAGACAATTGTACCCTCACTTAGTCGATGCTTGAAAGCCAACTTTTGGTGATCCAAAAGCTTCTTTCAGTGGGAAGGTCGTGAACCGAATTGGATCCATGAAAATTATTGGAGTTCTATGACTGTATTAAATCAGGACAGACTTCAAAAACTTGTGAACAAAAAGCTATCAGGAAGACCTCTGGATAGTGGCATTTTGTGGCCAGAAAGGAATGACGAGGACCTCGGTCAAAGCATGCTAACCGAGGCCCATGGAGATCGCACAGGATGAAAACTAGCAGTTAAAAAGTCTGGATCAGAAAACGAAGGTCATTTTTGATGCGTGATTAGCGCTAATTGCACATTGTTGGGAAAAACCCCTCGAAATGGAAAGGCCCCAAGTGCTCGGTCACAAGGAAAAGATAAAAACATTGGGAAAAGTGCTAAATAAAAAGGCAGGCCCCGCACTCCAAAACCGGTAGAATATCGAAGGCATATTGAGTTGTAAGCTAATTTGGTAGAAAACGAGCGATTCCATACATTGCACGACACGTGTCCGGTGGATGAGAGAGAAAACCGCCTCTTATCGTGGGCTAGCGTCCGATCAATTTAATCGTATGATATGAGCGAACACGTAGGATCTAGGGGCTCCAGATCTGACGGCAGAGATTGCACCTAGTGGGAAACCGAATTTGACAGGGGAATTAAGCCCTGGCATATAAAAGTCTGAAGTCCGATTTGACCGCTGAGTTGGCAGATGAATCATTACACAGCGTAACTGAAATACCGAACCGTTGAGGAAGAGCAGGCACAGTTCATGAGAGGATAAGTGGCCACTTCCTTGTGGGACGTTGGTGATGATGCAGAGGCAGGGAACTCCAAATGAATAGCAGCAAGCGATCCAAAGGGGCGAAAGAGGAAGCGAACATTCAAGAACAAATTGGCTTTAAGCCATGAACAGATAGAAAATAGAACATGAATAATCAAAGAAGAAAACAATGGAAAAAAAGGACAATAGAGATAGTAAAGCAAGAGGCAGAAAAGAAACAGAGAGTCGAGCTGACCTGCAACATAAGGCAGCATCAAGCAGACAGAAGGCTTGAGATGTTCAATCTATCCCTGTGAGGACATCTGTCAAGAATTGAGCACCACATTGGACTCATCCCATTGAAGACCAGAGAGGTCAAGACTTGGTAAGGAAGGATTCTGTGCACCCTAGTGGCTTGGGGAATCCAAGAATCACCCTACCAAGCATTATCTGTTTTAGGAGACTCAAATTGAGCTCCTCATTATAAATCTTCGCTTTAAAGACACAATAAAAGAAGGCCACCACTGAAAGCTGGACCGGAGAAGTATCCCTGGAGAATAGGGTGAACTCCTTATTAATGCGTTGTGTTCTTGCATTTGTTTACTATGTTTCCCTTACTGTTTTCCATTTTCCAGTGTCTATGTATTTTGCAATCTGATCAATCCCTTGCCTAAAATAACATAGACACACACCAGCACATGAGTCTGTAATACCTTCATTCATTAATTATTTAACTGAGATCACTCACGAGTGATTTTCAGATCATTTCTACTAACATAACTCAGTCTACACAAAAACAACATTACAACAACGGAGGGATATTACTTCAAATTTAGAAATTTGGTGGGAAGCTAAAGATATTTCTAAGGGGTATCTTACAAATAAAAGTAATGATTCACAATCACAATTATTATATATCATAATTTCAAATTTAAATTTATTAATAAGAATATAAAAAATCATATTTACAATAAACGTTTTATATATATATATCATCAATGTTTTGCATGCCACATTAAAAAATTAAATTATAAAACATGTCAAAGAATGTGCATCTTTTGATGTTGTATGTATTTTGATTTCACTGACGATATTGTTTTTGGTTTCACATTTGTATAGGAATATTTTCATGTGGCTTGGTGTTTTTCTTTTGGCCAACAAATTCCATAGGAGTGAGGACGAAGCGATGTAAATTTCCTTTGTATATGTGTGTGTGTGTGTGTGTGTGTGTTATTAGGAACCAACATAGATCCATATTAACTTTGGATCATCCGAATCTACCAAGTGTCGAGAGCAATCAAATCTCTCAAGGTGTAAACCTTTCCTCAAGTTTTGTAATCAAGAAGGCGTTTGCATCATGAGATATATGATCGCTCAATGTGCCTGGTAGATTCAAAGTTAAGATAGATCTATTAAGTGATATTTATGTGGATAAAAATTTCTAAAAGAAAATTTTAAAACTTTAATTTAATTATCAATAATTAATATATCGATTATAATAAATTTAACCATTGTGGAATATCAATAAAATAATTTGAATTATAAATGAGTTCATAATTTTTTCTTTGGGTACCACCATGGTATTTTAGTAATATTATTACAACAAAATTTTTTTATAAATTTTCTATGATAAAATAAAAAATGAATTTCCATCACTAAAAACTTGCACATTATTTTCTAATATATATATATATATAATATTATATATATAATTTAACCATAATAATTTAATTAAATTAATTTAATATTTTTTAATTTTGACTATATAAAATATATTTTAAAATAATATCTATACCTATTAAAATTTTATAAATTTATACCCATTTACTTTATACAGCAACACTACTACTAATAACCATTTACTTTATACGGCAACACTACTACTTTTAAGTTCTAATGGAGATCCTTGTACTAAAGATACTGTTGAATAAAATTTATGTTACGTCTAATCCATGTATCTAGGTATATGTTGAGATACTTGAATTTATCTATCTTCACATAGTTGTGGCTTAGATCGGCCATGCAAAATATCGTTTTTAAGAACTAATTTCCGAATTATTTATGAAAATTATTCTTTTAATTTATAAAGGGTTATTAATCAAATTATTAAGGACTCCATCTTTATATTCTCAAAGTTGTAGGGAACAATCTGAATTATGGCAATCGTTTTGGATTTGCTATCCTTGTCGCCTCGCTTCCCATTATCGTAACATGTGTGGCCTATTCCATAAGGGCCATATGGACTCGATGCCATCCCCGCCTTATCACCTATGAGTAAGGTCCTTGCACTTTATTTTTACCCTCCAAATAGCCAATATTTCCTCAAGTTGTTGGTGAAGTTTCTTACCCCAAGTATATGTAATTATGTTAAATTTGGATGGTTAAGATTGAGAAAGTTTTTATCCTTCCCATTCAAGTTCACATTCTATTTAGAAATTAAAAAAATTAGGTTATTAATGAAGTCAGCGAGTATTGGAGATCAGTGATGTATCATTAAATTTCTTTATTCTTTAAGAGTGGGTTGAGATATTTTTAAATATGTTCCAAATTCATATCTTATTTCTAACATTAGAAAAAATAATTTCTAAATTATTAATAAAGGTGGATTGAGATGTTTCCAAATGTTATTTAAGTTCAATTTTTATTTGTAATATTAGAAAAAATAATTTCTAGATTATTAATAAAGTCATCTATTATTTGAGGTTAGTATGTAGAAATTCTCACTATAGATCATTTGATAATGCAATATATTAAAGAAAAATATTTGATCTACTTCTACAAACAAACTTGCGGAAGCTTGATCGATTTTGAGCAAAATCAATTAGAACACCTATAACAGAGAATGAGAAATCAATTACACATGAACACAGAAGAATACTCTGGGGAAAGCCTCAGCTAAAAACCCCGCTATCTATATTATCGTACAAGTGGAAATATCTCTGGATTACACAAAGCTTTAGCTCACAAGCTATCCAGCTCTCAGTACAATCCCTCAATGTTGCTCATAGATTGAATAGGCAACACATATGCCTTCCTTCAGTCCTCCAAGCCTCCTATTTCCTTGCGCAGTTTCTCCTGGGTCCTCAAGCTGCCACCTGTGTGTATTCACCTCTCACACAACTCACCAAACTCAAAAATAACTGCAAAATCCTCAAGGAATGAATTCCTTCTGCATGCAAGAGATATCCTCAATGGAATATTCCTGCAGCTGATAGTACACTATCCCATCCTTTGATCTCAACTGGGTCTCTATCTGAACTGACATGCATGAGTTATTTATGAGAGAATATTCAGTTATCTAAAGTACACTAGTTACATGCATGCATGCATTAACTAACTGAACTCACAATCAGTTCCACAAACTGTTGTAACTAATCTAACTAGACTTAACTTAGTTAACTGAACTAACTAATTACAACTCAAAATACAACTCATCATGATCTCCTTAATTAAGGGATAACTTCCTCAATCAAAGGGATAATTGTTGCATGTCTTCACATAGACTTCATGTTTGATTTTCTCTAACTAGTTAACTCAAGATGAATTAATTAATTATTTTTCAAATAGATGCTAAGATCAAATTCGAATTTTATTTCTCAATTTTAGTTTAGGGACTAACTAAAATTGGAATGTATCTCGAAATGCTATTTATGGAAATGCTATTTTTATCACTTATATATTTAACATTTCTTGTTGCTATTTTCAACACTCCCTCTCAACAAGAAAGGGATTATCTGTCACCCCAATCCTGCCTTTGTGGAACTCGAATTTACATTTGAACAATGCCTTAGTCAAAATATTTGCATCCTTCTCCTTGGTCGAAACATACAGCAACAACATGATCCTCTTTACCACACAGTCTCAAAGATGATGATACTAGATATCGATGTGCTTGGACCTGTCATGAAATACTGGATTCTCGGAGAGTTTGATACAACTCTGATTATCACAATAGATCATAGTTGGATCCATCCTCTTATCAAATAATCCAACTAGAATTTTCTGCATCCAAATGGCCTCACATGCTACCTGATTGGCAGCCATGTATTTAGCCTTTGCTGAGCTAAGTGCAACTGACCTTTGTTTCCTTTTGTGACAAGAAACTGCAGCTGAGCCAAGGTTGAAAATTCCTCCTGCAGTGCTCTTCCGATCTGATGGACTCCCTGCCCAATCTACATCTATGAAGCCCTAAAGCTTCACTCCATCTGTTTGTTTGTACCATAATCCATACTGAGATGTGCCTCTGAGGTATCTCAACACATGCTTCCCTGACTTCCAAAACATCTTGGCAGGCTTAACCGTAGCTTAACTCAACTAATTCACTACAAAGCACAAATCTGGTCATGTATTCACTAAATACATCAATGAACCCACAAGCTGCCGATAAACAATAGCAACTACTACCTCACCTGAAGTAGCAGCATCCTTCCTCCAGTTACCTGCTAGAGGATTCTGCATGGGCTTGCACTTCTCCATGTGGAATCTCCTAAGTATCTCATTGGCATACTTTCCATGAGATGAAAACACTTCCCCATCCTTCTGCCACACTTCCATGCCTAGAATGTAGTGCATAAGACCCATGTCTTTCATCTCGAACTCTCTTGCAAGGTCCTCCTTGCAAGACTTGATCAACTAATCATCACCTGTCAATATCAGATCATCAACATAAAGAACAATGATCAATGGCTTACCTTCTACCATGAAGTGGTAAAGGTTTGCATCTGCTTCACTCTTTGTGAAGCCCAACCCGGTAAAATAGTTTTCAATCCTGGTGTACCAAGCACAAGGTGCTTGCTTCATCCCGTAAAAATCTCTCTTGAGTCGGCACACATGCATCTCATGATTGAAGGTCTAAAATCCTTTCGGATGCTCTATGTACACCTCTTCCTCAATCTTGCCATTAAGGAATGCAGTCTTCACATCCATCTGATAAATCTTCCAACCCATCTGTGCTAATAGTGCCAACATCAATCTAATAGATGAGTACCTTACTATAGGAACAAAAGTATCATCATAATTGATCCCCTCGACTTGTGAGAAACCACGGGCAACTAACCTTGCCTTATGTTTCTCCACACTCCCATCAACTACTTGCTTTACCTTGTAAAGCCATCGGGAACTCACCACTGACTTGTCCTCCGGTCTTGGAACAACATCCCAAACACTGTTCCGAACCATAGAGTCATACTCCTCCACCAAAGCATCAATCGAGACTCGATGTTGCACTGCTTCCTCAAAGGAAGATGGTTCGATCTCTACACACTCCCCAACAAGGGCCATGTAACCAGTGTACCGCTCATGTGATCTCCTCTGTCTGCACTGAGAGGATGGTTGTCCCACATTCTCTCTTGCATCCATCACCAATTTGTCAGCTTCCCTTAAGCATTTTTGCCCATCTCTGGAAGACTCTGAATGAGTGGATGTCTCCACTCCTGGATCCTCTGCATGCAGCTGCTCTACATCAGTCTAAGGCTCCTCCTCCTTAGGAACTAAAAGTTCCTCCTCTACATGCAACTTGAGCTCCCTCTCAAGGGAAACTTGCATGGTCGTCTGCTCGTCGAACTTCAGATCTCTGCTATCATTGTCCTCTAACTGATAGGCAAGAACACCCGATAATTGTGGGGTGTATTAGTGTACCCCACAAGTATCCCCAACTCAACTGTTGGCTCCATCTTCTTCCGGGAATTTTTGCTCACATGGCAATAAACCGATGATCCAAAGATCAGTGACTCACATCTGGTCTCTTCCCGTAGAAGACCTCCTCTGGTGTCTTCATTCCTAGTATATGATGTGGGCTTCTATTCTGCAAGTATATTATTGTATTTCATGCCTCAGCCCACAAATGAATTGGTAGGCCTTGATCATGCAGCATCGCCCGAGCTGCTCCCACAATCGTTATGTTCTTCCTTTCGGCCACCCCATTCTGCTGTGGGTTATGGGGTGTTGTCAACTCCCGTTTAATCCCTTCTGCTACACAGAAGTCCTTAAACTATTGAGAGACATGCTCTCCACCATTTTCACTTCGCAAGGCCCTTATTTTCTTTCTAGATTCTTTCTCAACCAAGGCTTTGAACTCACAAAACCTTGAGAAGGTTTGATCCTTCTTCTGCATGAAGTAGATCCAACATCTACGAGAAAAATCATACATAAAAATAACACAATACCTTTGTTTAGCGGTGGAGGCTGTCGAGAATGGTCCACACACATCTGTATGAACTCGCTCCAGGATTGCGCTTGACTGTCTCGATCCTGAAAGGAAGATTTTGCATATTTACCCAAGGTACAACCTTTACATGTATCCACTTGCTCCAGTTTACCCTTGGGAAGTCCAGTAGAAATCTATTGCATGATCTTCAAGGCCCCATGGTGCAAGTGGCCCAATCTTCTATTCCATAGCTCGCCAACATCTTGGCTTTACACCAACTCTACTTTGGAACTCAATGCAGCACAGTCATCTACCTCCAGCATGTAGAGATTCTTTACTAGAATCCCAATCCTCTTGGTCTGTCCAATGCTGATGTGCCTCAGAAATGCCTTTCCTTTACTAAATACTACATCATAGCCTTTGTCTTCCAACATAAGGACAGACACCAGGTTCTTCTTCAGTCCAGGCACATACTTTACATCAGTCAGGGTGAGAGGAGCTCCATGCTCCCTCTGAAACATAACCGTACCTTCACCTGAAACACGGTACTTTCCATGATCGCCCATCTCTATGTGCATCTGGAGGTCCTTCTCCTCCAAGGTACTGAATAGACTCTTGTTGTTGGTCATGTGGAATGAAGCTCCACTGTCCAAGTACCAAACACAACCCACCATCGATGAAACCATGCATGCGATGAGGGTGAAATCCAATTCGAACTATGAGGCTAGTGCCTCACCATTTGATCCTTTCGAGGATCCCTTCTTGGATTTCTTTTGTTGACAATTTGTAGCATAATGGCCCACCTCATGACAATGAAAGCATCGCACTTTCGATTTGTCAATCTTCTTCCCACCATGGGAAGAACTCAATTTGGAATAGGAAGCCTTCCCTTTCCTTTTCCTCACCTTACTAGCTAAGGCTACATTTTCTTCATCATCATGCTTTGATGAAGATCCATCTCTGGTGCTTCTCCTTATCTCCTCCTGCATCAAATTCGACCATATTCGTTCTCAATCTGGCAGTTTCTCTCTTCCATTTACCAAGTCATGGTAGCTATGCCATCTCTTAGGAAGACCGAGGAGAGCAAGACTCACCATGTCATCATTGGCTGTCATGATTCCTGTAGGTGGTGAGCTTGTTTATATATGTAGAGATCGTGTCGCCCTTTTCACACTTGATTTTTCGAAGCTTGTCTTTCAGCACCTGTTGTTCTGATATAGATTCTTCAATGTTTTCCACATTTAAAACAGTGTCTCCTTCCCATGGAGACTTGAGAAAATATGGTCTCAAACTCCCTCCAGAAGAATCCTCCTTGCTCTAGCCACACATTTCTTCCATTCTGCCAATTCTTGGGCATTAGTAGCTAATGGCTTGGCGAATTCTTGATCATTGAAGTCCTCCAAACCATTGTCCTCTAATACCACTTCCATGTGATCCTTCCAGGCTATATAATTTGAGTTGCCATCCAAGGCATACTCGAGTCTCAAACTATTGAATGCCATTGGTGAAATTTGAGATGTGATAAGAATTCGATTTCTATAATTAGGAACTTCAAACTTCGAACTTCTCCCTTCTTTGTATATTGTTCTCTACTTTTATCACCTTTGCTCTAATACCATGTAGAAATTTTCACTATAGATCACTTGATAATGCAATATACTAAAGCAAAATACTTGATCTACTTCTACAAACAAACTTGCGGAAGTTTAATTTATTTTGAGCAAGATCAATTAGACACATATAATAGAGAATGATAAATCAATCACACATGAACACAGAAGAATACTCTGGGCAAAGCCTCAGCTAAAAACCTCGCTATCTGTATTATCATACAAGTGAGAATATCTCTGGATTACACAAAGCTTTAGTTCACAAGTTATCCAGCTCTCAGTAAAATCCCTCATTGTTGCTCATAAACTGAATAGACAACACATATGCCTTCCTTCAGTCCTCCACGCCTCCTATTTCCTTGCGCAGTTTCTCTTGGGTCCTCAAGTTGCCACATGTGTGTATTCACCTCTCACAGAACTCACCAAACTCAGAAATAAGTGCACAATCCTCAAGGAATGAATTCCTTCTGCACGCAAGAGATATCCTCAATGGAATATTCCTACAACTGATAGCACAATGTCACATCCTCTTATCTCAACTGGGTCTCTGTCTGAACTGAAATACATGAGTTATTTATGAGAGAATATTCAGTTATCTAAAGTACACTAGTTACATGCATGCATGCATTAACTAACTAAACTCACAATCAGTTCCACAAACTGTTGGAACTAATCTAACTGGACTTAACTCAGTTAACTGAGCTAACTAATTACAACTCGAAGTAGAACTCATCATGATCTCCTTAATTAAGGGATAACTTCCTCAATCAAAGGGATAATTGTTTCATGTCTTCTCATAGACTTCATGTTTGATTTTCTCTAACTAATTAACTCAAGATGAATTAATTAATCATTTTTCAAACAACTGCTAAGATCAAATTCGAATTTTAATTCTCAATTTTAGTTCAGGGACTAATTAAAATTGGAATGTATCCCGAAATGCTATTTATAGCAATGCTATTTTTAGCACTTCTATATTTAGCATTTCTTGTTTCTATTTTCAACATAGTAATGTATCATCAAACTTCCCTTTATTACTTAAGGGTGGGATGGGATGTTTCCAAATATTTAAAGTCTAACAAATTAGTTCCATTAGTTTTTACAAACTATTTCCTAAATTGACATATCATTAACACCTTTTTTCCCATTATTTTCTCACTTTTCATCCTTTTCTTATCACATTTTTAGTTATGTTGATACATTTTTGGTCAAGGTGTGAATATCCTTCTATGTGCCACTTTAATGATTATTTGTATGAATTTTGTGCGAAATTGTTATATTTTTGTGTTGAAAATGGCATAGACTATTTAGGGAAGTACTACTTGGTGCAGGGTCTTGACAACATTTGCAACTCCCCATAGGTGTTGCAATTCCTTGAAGGTGTTGCAATGCTACAACTCTCTCTGCTCAAGCAAGGTTCATTGGTTTCAACTCCAAGATGTGGCCACAATTTCTATAATTCTTCACAATTGTTGCAACTCTTCATTGTTGTTGTAACTCCTCATTGTTGTTATAATTATCATTATTGCGATTGTCATTGTTGTGACTCGTATTATCCCTAACATCATTGCTACAACTCAATACAACCCTTGCTAGTAGTGTGACTTTTATAACTCTTTGTTTTTCCTATTGCTACAACAACTCTGGTAGCAATGGTACAACTCTACGCTTGTTGTGCTAATGTGATAGTCAACCATCCAATTGTCAATTTTTTACCAATCAAGCGATTTGAAAAACAATTTCTAACGTAGGAAAATGACAAGAACAAATGGGTTTTAGATAGAGGGGAATTGGGTTTTAGATAGAGGGGAAATGACTTGTTACAGAGTTTTGTGAACCCAACATTTCTAACTGCCAAGTGAGTCCATCATCAGGGGATGCGACAATAGATATACTTCAACCTTAATGATGTATCCATGAGCTATGAATAGGGTATATATATAGGTTGTTAAGGAATGATGTGAGAAATTAGGTCAGCCATAGCTATATATATATATATATATATATATATATATATATATATATATATATATATATATATATATATATATAGATATATATATATATATTATTTATTTTTACTTCCAAATATCCCTTTAACCTATTTATTAAATTAATTAATTAATCCACCTATCTAACTTAATAATAGCCATTTAAACACAATAATAAATTAAAAATTAAAAATAATTAATTAATTAATTAATAATAGTAATAGTAATATTAATAGAAATAATAATATAGGATATTTGTAAGTAAAAAATAAATAAAATAATATATATATATATATATATGGCCGACCTAATTTCTCACATCATTCCTTAACAACCTATATATATACCCTATTCATAGCTCATGGATACATCATTAAGGTTGAAGTATATCTATTGTCGCATCCCCTGATGATGGAATCACTTGGCAATCCTAAACGTTGGGTTCACAAAACTCTGTAACAGGTCATTCCTCCTCTATCTAAAACCATCATCACCTGTATGGATTCATTATTTAAGAACAAATGGGTGACTAAGATAAGGATTTGACTCATCCACCTTTTGTCACACCACTAAATTGAGTCTGTTGGTGCAAGTTTTTATGATTCTCTGAGGAATTCGATGTAACAGGATAAGAAACCTTATTTTCATGGTTTTCCATCCACTTATTTGGTTTATTTTAGATAGAATATATTAAACCTTATTTTCATGGTTCTCCATCCACTTATTTGGTTTATTTTAGATAGAATATATTTTGTAAAAAATCCCTTTCTCTCCTTGAAATAATCGAAGAGAGAACCTATAAGCTTGAAGCCGGTTGTTTGTAATTAGAACTGAATATTTTGATTCTGTAATAAAATTTCTCCTGTTAGAGTAATAATGTGCAAAGGATTCATATTTTATTTCTTTTCTAACTATTACCTCTTCTAAAGAGATACCCCCCCTACTTAGTCAAGTACATTCTATATCCATAGCTTAGTTGTTTTAATAATTTTTGTTTCTATTCATTTTTGTATGTGCTCTTTCTTTTATATTGCTACAAATCCTAATTGATAATTATTTTAACTCTGATAGGTTCCATTGTTGTAACTTTGAACTATAGGTGTATTGCTACAACTCATGTGTTAATATTACCTTTATTCGCTACTAATTGGTTTTGTGAAGGAATTACAACATCATGTGAGCTACGGTTGTTGTTACAACTCTATTGTAGCTTTAATATAACTTTGTTTCCATAATATTAATAGTTCTATTTTCTTAAATAGTTTGAATTAGTTACTTTATGCATTTTGTTTATGGCAAGTGTGAGGTAATGGTTTGTATTTGAATACATTTCCATTGCATGTGCAACTACATTTTAGTTACAACAATCAAGATCATTCATAACACTTGAGAAAGTGACCTTTAGATACTGGTGTGATTTACTTTTCTTGCAAATGTGGTTTACTTTCCTGCAACATAGAATAGATATTGTTTTTTACATTACTATAAGAGTGGATTGAATTTAAGGTATGATTTAGATTACTTGGTTACTTATAAAAGTATCCTTATATACTAAACTATCACAATCATTTAGTTACTACAACTTCAAGACACATTTACGATTGTACTAGAATATACAGTGCATGACAGTTTTCAAGTTCCCCTATGCACCTTGGGTTGAAAATTAAATGAACATTTCTTTCAATGTCTCTCCAAAAAATTGGAAATGTAATTAAAATCCACCATCATTTTTGGCATCATTGTCGGGGAACTATCCATAGTACAACCGTTGTTGTATTATTTGTTTTCTTTAATGATTGTGTAATTTTACATATTGTTTTGCAAAATTTTCTCTTTCAAGATAGGTATGACTTACTATTTTTTCTTCTTTCTTAGCAATTTATTTTTCAACATAATGTCTTATTATATTCTTAGGAGTAGAGATAAACTTGGTAGATTTTTCAAAACTCTCCCTCAAACTAACAATTCAGGTCATAGTGAAGGAGGGCATAACCAACCACATTATTTGACTCCTATATAAAGTTCTCTAGTTGGGAAAAAAAAAAACAAAAAACAACAAAAACAACAAAAAAACAAAAACAAAAAAACAAAAACAAACAAACAAACAAACAAACAAACAAACAAACAAACAAAAAAACAAACAAACAAACAAACAAAACAAACAAACAAAAAAACAAAAACAAACAAACAAAACAAACAAAAACAAAAACAAACAAACAAAACAAAACAAAAAACAAAAAACAAAAAACAAAAAACAAAACAAAAACAAAAAAAAACATGAATATCTTAAGGTATAATTTGAATTCATTCATACTTCATCCTCCACACATGTAGAACCTTTGTTCCCATATGATTTTTTCAACAATCAATTCCACACATATATAAATCTTCCTAAAACTCCCATGGAACCTCTGAAGGAGGAAGATAGTTCTCTGAAATAAATGGCCCACAAAGTTAAGAACATGACGTCATCTTTTTTCAGATTCCCCATCAAAGAAATGGAGGAGAAAACAAAGATGAAAATTATTCCACATTCAACCTTACCAAATTTCCATTATCTCTCAAAAGAATACTCCAACAATTTTCCTTATGAGTTCAACATGCTTTGCAGAACTTACGATTGTATCTGACACGCAAAATTTGGAACTCTTTCCTACTACCCTTAAAGGTATTGCACTACATTGGTTTATGGGCTTGGGGTAATATAACACTGGGACATGGGTGTAAACCAAGGATAATGAGTGATGGAACAAATTCCTCTAAATTACCCAATATGAAGATGAAAGCCTTGAGGACTATGCGGAGATATTTTGATATGTTTTCTAAAGAGCATAGCAAGAAAACTTACCTCCAGAGACACGACATGTCTTATTATTATGATGGATCAGAAATGATTGTATATAAATCCTCAACCTAATGAGTGGAGGAGACATCTCATAGCAATATTATGATTTGTGGAACTTTGTCAATGATACTTATGGATAACTTTTTTTCAAGCCATGGTGAATTGGTTACTCATTGGACTAATCTAGGCGAGGCCCATGATCAATCGTGGCAGTAGAAACTATAAGACCAAGAGTATATCCAACAACCTGCAAGCTAGATATACATTTTCTTATGACTTAGCAAAATTTAAGACTCCACAGATAAGGGGGTTCTACTCCTTAAGCCTTATCATAATGGGACAACAGTGTCTCTACATGGGATTTGAAACTAGGTGAAGGGGATAGCATCCCAATGAACCAACCACCATGTTCTTTACAAGGTTGGAAGAAGACACTGAGATATGTCAATCAAGCTCGATATGATTACCAATGGATGGATCACTTGAGAAAAAATTGGCAATATGTTGGAAAACTTCAAATCTAATTCATTAAGCACATTGGGCTCCTACATATATACTTTGCAAGTGAAGAAAAAAAGGAGGAAAAATTAGCATTAGCAATATTATGCCCAAAATTTAGAATAAATCATCCATTAAAGGAGTGCCCATTGGATCAAATTGAAATTTTTGTCATATGTAACAAGGATCATCCTATGATTAGTTTTCCATTTCTACCTAGACTTAAGGTTGTACATTAAGAAGTATAAGGGTTGGAATAACTTATTTTTTTGCACATAAATGACCATGGTCATAAAAGACACAAGGTATGATCCAAGATCCATCTCAGAGCTTTAATTCTTATTGGACAAACCCTTCCATGTAGTGTCACCTTCAACAGTGGTGCTTACCTTCCCAAACCTAGAGATTTCCTCCTCCCTCTTAGCAACTTTGGAAATAGGGTGGAGAAACCCTTGATATAGAGGCCCTTAATGGACCCTTATGTAGCCACTTATGCAAATCCTTCCTTCTCCTAAAATGCAAGCATAATCATCTACCCTTACATGACCATAATTTCTTGCACAACCCATAGCTAACCCTAATAATTGTAGGCTAGCTCAACTGAAACAAGTTTCTAAATTTGTGACCTACCCGACCTACTCCATATCTTCCCTATATTTCCATGATATCCATATTAGATATTGGCTGATACTAATGAAAGAAAATCCTTTGATGCATATTGAATATCTCAATGAGGAATCTTGAATTGAAGAACCAAAGTAGGAGTTATCTCTTAAACATTGAAGAATTAAGAATGTAAGCCATGCACTTTAAGAACCACCTTACCCTAAAAGGATAAATCAAGAAAAACATTTAAATCTAGTAGAATTTCATTTCTTGGGCAAGCTTAAGAATGTGAGGGTCAAGCTCCAACTTTTTCAAGCTATTGGTGATGTGCTAATTTACTCAAAAGTGGTGAGAGAAATATATTTAACGAGACCTAGCCAAAGAAGGAAAGATCCCGAAAAATTCCATGTCATGGAAAAACTATCTGATCTTAAGATGGGGGGAGTGCTTGTAGGAAAATATTTCGATCATGGTAACCCATTTGTTAGTATTCAAATCAATAATATTGTTATTCCAAACACATTAATAGACTTGGGTGCTTCCATTAATGTTATGAAACAAGAAACTATGGAAAACTTAGGGCTCTCTAGCCTTTAAAAAAAAAAAAAACACTTTCCTTCAATTAGTTGATAGGTCAACAATTAAACCAGAAGGAATTATATAGGATGTGGTGATGTCCATTGACTCATTAGAATGTCTCACCAACTTCATGGTTCTCCATCCTAACCCTCTTTAGGCGACCATGGATGGCCACTGCAGATGTGTATATCAAACGCAAATTTGGGAGTATGAAGGCCTCCTATGGCACCTCCACTAAACATATGACCTTATATCCTCCCACCAATCCTAGTGTAAACCTTGAAAAATATTTTTAGGATGATGGGGAGGATAACGATGAGGAAGAGATAGCTCATCAAGTCCTCATGCTTGACCAATGCATTGCCATTAGGGAGAAAACTGAGAGTGAGGAAATCAATGATTTTATAGCATCCTCATCTCATCCTCTAACATACATGCTCTTGACCACATAATGCAATATAATGTTCAGGCCTCTTTAACCGCTACAAGTGCTTCACCCCTTGAACATAGGTTTTCAACTGAAGAATACATTGAATGCATTGAATATTTCCATTGGATTTGTCTTAGGGAAACATGAAGAGAATAATCCGTACATGATATATTTCATAAGAAAAAACCTATTGCTACCAGAATTGAACAATATACTAATTGAAAAAGAATTCCTTGTTGTTATTGATGCCATAAAAAAATCTAGAAATTATATTACATGATAAATTGTAATCTTACATATTGATCATGTTGTTATTAATTACTTAATGAATAAATGAATCACTAATGGAAAAGTTACTAGATGGTTTATTTTATTACAAGAGTTTGATATTACCATCTTAAATAAATCTAGAAAGAATGATGTAGTTATTGATTTTCTTTATAGTTTAACATCTAATGAAACTAATCCCCTGGTAGAAGATTCATTTCATGGTGAATATCTCTTTGCAATATATACTAACTCTCTATGGTTCACAGATATTGTTAATTACTTGGTTGTAAATATCTTTCACAACACCTAACTCTAAAAGAAAGACATAGGATCATCTAACAAAATAGAAGATTCTTGTGGATCAATGGCTATAATTTTTCACAAACCCTGACTTGATTATCAAAATATGTAAACGAGAAGACAAGGTCTATGAAATAATTAAATCTTGCCATGGTAGCCCATGTGGGGGCCACTTTTCCCAAAAAAAAAGAATTAGGTACAAGGTATTCTATCAAGGGTATTATTGGCCCTATATTTTCAAGGATGCCAAGGAATATGTGAAGAGATGAGATGGTTGCCAACACATGGGTAGACCTGTATAGACAGATGATATGTTGTTAAAGCTTATGTTGGTGTTGGAATCATTTTATAGATGAGCCATTGATTTTGTAGTGTCAATAAATTCCCCTTCACGTCGGAACTCAACATCTTAGTTTGCACATACTATTTTACAAAATGGATGGAAGCTAAAGCATTCCTGTTGGCAACGAAATAGGTGGTAGTGGAATTTCTCTATGAAGAAATTTTCACTAGGTTTGAAATACTCTAAGATATAGTGACCAACAACGGAACACAATTTACTACCAAAAATCATTTGTTTTGTCCATGTTGTTCCACTACCCTAACCTAACCCCAGGTTATCCTTGGGGAGTTGATATACCAATGTGTTTCTTCTTTATAAGGAAAGTATAACTAGGAATCAAATTATTCAATAATGTAGCTTCCTCATATAGTGGCCTCGGTAGAAAGTTTTGCACAATAGTAAGAACTTTCATCTAGATAATAACCTACATGGAATTCCTTATTACTTGTAGCTTTTATACTCCACACTCAACAACCGGAGAGGGAAGTAATTTTAAATCCATATACTCTGCTTTATTGTTTATACTTGCTCCTATGCTTACTTTGAACTTTAAGGTATGATGATCAGAAATATTATTCACCCCATGATGGTCCACTGATAAATGCACAGACCCTGATTTATGCTTCCTTGGAGCTATTCTTCGAGATGCTTGATCATATTTTACTTGTTTGAATATTTTTAAGATGATAAAACCTTGCATAGCACAAAAGCTTAAACCCTTTTTTCCATATTTTCTGGAATTATGACTCGAGATGCTTGGTCATGTTTTACTTGTTTGAAGCTTTGTAAGATGATAAAACCTTGTATAACACAAAGCTATAGAGAAATAAGTTTTCCTTCAAAAAGCTTGTGATTCTTTGAAATCTACACTTCCCAAACAAAGATGAGGGGAAGGGTGTGATAAGCCTTTAAAACCTTATTTCCACACCAGGCATGAAAGCACTCGTCAACAATGAATCCCTGCCAAATTCTTATGTGACCAATTTCCTTCTGTACAAATAAAGTGTAGAGACACGTTACAAAAACAGCGGAGGATTTACACAAAGGGAAATGTTGAAGACCTTATGAGCTTTTCCTCTAGAGAAACTCCAAAGAAAAAACAAGGTCCATTAATATCATGGGGGCTTCACTCAATGAAACTCCGACATATCATGTGCGTTCATGGCATTCTAGACAATACCCCTAATTTGACTACATATTGGAAAATACCTCTAAAAATCACATTATATAACCTCCTACAAACACAAACCCAATACACCTTCCCAATTTAAAAAACCCCTACTTTCACTACATATTGTAGATATCTATTTTTTTATTAACATTTTTTATACCCCTTTATATTTTTCATTAATTTTGAGTTCCATTTTTTTATACCTCGCAATATAAAAAACCCTTTACCCCTATATATTCATGAATATATTCTTTCAATATTAACCCACATGGTATAATATTGCTCCTTAATAAAACCCCATAATTAAAATTAAACACATAAACCCCAAACTTTTCATAAACTTTCATAGAAATCACTCCCCTTTAAATTTACATACAAATTTTCCCACCATACTTTTCATGGACTCTCATAAAAATTTCCACCCCCATTTTAATTTACATAAAGATTTTCCCCACCATAGATGTGATGTCTTTCGCTCAAAACCTTATACGCCATTTCGGAGTATATGATTCCTTCACCAAATCAAAATATCATCCACATCACTTACCTAATATTACTCGTTCTCAATGCTGAAACATATATATAATTAACTTGTAATTAAAAAAGCTATGTTCGGTTAATATAACACAAATAAATTTAAATTTTTTATACAATTGCTATAAAAAGCAATAAATCCTTTGTTTATTGGAACGTGCGAGGTGAAAGCAAAATGATTTAGTCTTAAGTTATCGAAGGATCACTAAATTTAAATTTCAATTATATTTAATTATTCAAATAAATGTTGTTACTTTTCTATACCTTGATATCAACGCTGAGAATCAATCTGATCCCAATAATTCTTATTCACGAAGTATATATACACACTTAAAAATAGACCACCCATCATTATTAAATTCCCTATATATGAGGGTGAAGTCAATCTGTGTCACATTGTTTCAGAGGGTGAAGTCAAACCTAACAAAACCCTAAAATGCTTGAAGAATTCTGTTTGATTTGCATCATTCCCTCCTCTTTCCTTGCTGTAGATTAGCCTCATGTAAAGCTAGATTGAAATAGAATCTCAAGTTGCTTCAGTTTCTTGTGTGGAATCATCGATGCGGTCTGATCCCCCGTGGGCCGAAGACTTGATAGCGCAGGTAGAATGCATTTCTCTGAATTGGTAGGGAAGAAGAAATAGCAGAGAAGTGTTCATCAGCGACAGGGTGGCAATGAATTCCATTGTAGGTCGTCATAACGTATTCAGGATCACCAGAGCAGCGCTCCACCTGCTTCTTCACCGGGCATCCATCGGCTTGACATCTGAAATAATATCTGTTAATTTATCCAGAATTCCATTAATCAATTCAGTCCACATGAACATCCGAGAAGTTTTAATGCAACACTAATCATAATATTACACAATAGGATATTATATATATATATATATATTATATATATATATATATATATATATATATAATGTAATGTTACTCCCGTGACTCAATACCTCGGATGAATTCTATCTTTTATGTGTTTCTGACCATATTTCTTCCAGTTGTACCCATCGTCTAGAAAGTCCTCATCGCTCTTTGTTCTCAGGCATATAATTCCCTCCTTCTGTCCAACTGGATCTGCATTATCTTGTCCTCCTGTGGAACTATTGGATGTATTGGCTGCATCCATCAATTCGGCATACAGAGAACGGGAATATTTATCAAGATTCTGACTCTCCAGAACAATCCCCGGGAGGAGTCTACAGCTCAAAAGCAAGAACATGGTGTATTTAAAGCAAGTAGAAACCAGTGGATTATGTGCCGTCATAGCCTACTCTCTGATGCTACCCCTTCCTAAGCCAAATGGATAGCGATCGAATAACACAAGATTCCATGCAATTTGGTATTATTTTATTGAAATCCACAGTTGTCAAGATTTCTGTCCATTACTTGGTCTTTGAGAAATGTAAAAACTAATGGACTTGGTCTTTGACAAATATAAAAGTTACTTGGTTCGTCATCAAGATTTTGCTCTCTTCCCATATTTCCTGGAGTGGTTGGCCAAGTTCCTTATGTAAGTTGTTTGTTAGATGGCTAAGAGAAGAATTTATTAGCCTCTCCAGCAAAGTTCAAAGTCTATTTGTGATATATTTGCTCCTTGGGTATTCATATGGGTTAATTGATGTGTTCTCACATGGTTGTGACTTAGACTAATTCTCTTTCTAAAATAGTCAAATATCATTTTTGAAAATTAATTTATTCATTTTTTAACATAATTAATGTCATGTCAATATTACTTTTTTTACTAAGAGTGGAATGAAGTGTTTCTAAATATTTAATAAATTAATTTGATTAATTGTGAATAATGTTATTAAGTATTTTTATTGATTTTATATCTAAATAATTATATAAAAAATATGTTATATATAAAATTAGGGTATTATTCTAGTAAATGATAATTTTTTTTGTTGGAATCAAGAATATAGAAATGCTCCACTTTTGTCTCAAATGATTCTTTAATTATTGCCCAAATTTCATAGAGTAAGAATTATTTCTTTATGGGTCAAAATCTCAAAATTTGAAATAAACTATCCAAAATCTTTAATTTAGAAATTTGAATATTTTGACAAAAATATTTCCGAATATATTCTAGTTGGCATTGTAAGAATTAGTAATTATGTGTGTGCTTGAATTATTTTTTGATGGTGAAAATGGATTCTAAACCATAAAAAACTTATGGGCACCCAAATTTCTAAAACTTGACTCCAAATTTCCGAAAATTTCCACAAAATTTCCTCAAAATAGTGTCAGAGCAAAAAAATCACATCCTTAAACTACTTTAATAAAAACTAACATTAAAACAAATCTTTCTTAAATATCATTATCATTTAATATATTAAAATAATTTAGTTTAATAAAAACTAACAATAAAACCAAATCTTTCTTAAATATCATTATCATTTAATATATTAAAATAATTTGTAAAATAATATATTTGCCCTTAATAGTTTTATATTTATTAAAAAAATATTAAAATAATTTGTAAAATAATATGTTTCACTTATTATTTTTATATTTATAAAAAATATGTATTAAATATTATATGTACAATTTGCTTATACATAATACTGCTACAATCAACCTTATATAATTTAAACACAAATGTATGGTAACTAAAATTTACATTGTACCATGTGGGATATTCCCATGATTATCTTTAAGATCAAGTAAAATATGTTTAAAAAAATAATAATATAACTTTTTATGTTTTTTTTACTTTGATTTAATGAAATTTGAATTTTAATCTTGATAATGTGTGAGATGTATTATGAAATATGTGTTTTAATGTTTATTACTTTACTAGCTATTTAATTTATATGATTGCATTAGTTATTAATATTAAATTTTGTATTTTCAAGTTCCTAGTATGATTGGATTGTTAAATGTGAGACCAAATCAACTTAAAATAAAATACATCTTATATTTTGATTTGTTCATGCTTTTGAAATGTTAGGTAAGGAGTTATTGATAACCCATAGTATTATAATAAATCTTGTTTACAAGTTAAGAATTCTTCATGGGAAAATAAATATGTAAGCAAAAAATGAAAAGATGATTAATAAGTAGGTGAGAAAGCTAATATGCAGGGATGGGTATAAAAAAAAAAAAAAAAAAATTGGTAAATAGGAATGGTTCATATTCTCATAACCTGGAATTAATTTTCATCTCTATCATATAACCTCCATACATATCCATAGATATTATTTCATATAAAATAGAGTGGTTAGGGTTTTAAAAATAATCTCACAAGGAGTGACTTGAGAGTGCACTAGAGTGCTAACTAATCTACATTAACAATTACCTACTTGACCATTACCTCAAAGTGCTATCCTAACTTTAAACCAGATACTACTACTTAAAATATAGATATTCAAAAATGTTGAATTTATTTCCATTTAAAAATAATTTTAAAATTTTAATTTTAATAAAATTATATAATTTTTTAATATAAATTAAATATTTTAAATTTAAAAATAGATACTTCTCAAAATATTTATAATTTTATATATTTTGTCTTTTAGGTTTCTGCGATCTTCATAATTGTATATATTATTTTCAGATTCATCACATTATGTTTCTTATTTTAATAATCTAAATAATATGTTACTTTAAATTTCAATAACCAAATTATTTAGCGTAGACGTGTATTTTATCTTATAAATAAAAAAATAATATACATCAACTCAATTAATTTATAATATAATTATTAAAATCCTCACCTAAAAGACATAGATCTAAATAAACAACTCAGATTTATATAAGGGTCGACTTGAATCTAAATAAAAAATATGGGAAATATTGAAACCCGTTTTAATAATTTGATTTTTTAAATCTTAATTCTTGAAATTCCGAATCGTCTCAAAGAAAGAAAATTGTCAATTATTTTGGGATGGGATGTTATAGATTAGGTCAACTCATTATTATAACTATTGTTTGGGATGGGATGTTAAGAGATAAGATCTTCCTATTATTATAACTAGTTTATTAGTTATATAGTTGTTTTCATCTAGCGTAAGTTTAGAAAGGATAAATAAAAAAAAGTTGTGCTTAGTCTTTAGAAAGCTCCCTAATATATCATAAATGGGACAACTTAACTCATTATAGTTATTATGGTTGTATATAGAAGGTAACTTTCTTTGTATTGATTAAATTTTGGACTTTTGATTTATATTTATATATATATATATATAACGGTTGAATGAATCGATTGTTTTAATGGCTATTGTCAATATTTAAGGTATTTTTATTCTCAATTTTAATTTTGATAGGAAATGTTTGTCTAGTTTTTAGTTATTTTGTTTATATGTTTATTGGTTGGGAATTAGGTAACTAAATAACTTTTCATTATTACATGGTCTAGGTATTATTCACCATAGGCTTGAAGATATTACTACAATCAGTCAAAGGTATGGAAGATTTAGAGGCCACACTCAACGCGATTTAACTCAAGGTAACAATTTTAGGAAGACTCCTAAATGGAAGATTTAGAGGCAGACAAGACCACACTCAAGGAGATTGAACTCAAAGTAACAATTTTAGGAAGGCTCCAACTTAGGACTGTGAAGATGGTAATGAATCTATTAATAAAATGGATTAACCCAAAACAAGACTACTAACTCTAATGCATAATCTTTTATATGGCTAATTTACTTTTACTTTCGTTTATATCTTGCTTTAGTAAAATCACAACTAATTTTACACTTTAGCACTAAAATTTTGGAAATTTAATCCATAAAATAACATATTTTCCATACTTATTAAAGAAATAATATCCATTATATTTTTTTTTGATAAAAACTTTGTAAACTATGAATAAATATTTATCATGTTCATATATAGATTTTCCATTGGTTAATAAAAAACTACAACTAACTTATAAAAGAAAAACTTTATCTTATCTTTTAAGAATAATTTATTTTAAGTTAAATTTTCTAAAAACTCATTACAGCTCACCTAATTTCTTGAAACTAAGATATTTAACCTACAGCTTTTACTCTAATGCCATATAAGTCTAGACTTATTCAAGTCTAATGTCATACACATTATTATTTTTAATTTAAATGTTTATAGTCGAAAATTCAGCGATTCTCCTTTTTAAAACTTACCGCAGTTTAAATTAATACTATATGAAAATTTAAAGTTCATTGAAAATTTTTGTATTAAAAATAGCATTGATAATACATAGAATTAAAAAAAATTTGACGTGAGGGATTGCAACAGATTTTGATGTGAGGGTAATTTATGATAATAGTGTGATCTTATCATTGTTATTCAAGTAAAATCATTTTATTTAAAATTGTTTATTGGTGATCTATAAGGCACAAGTTTTCATTGTTGCAAGATGTTTCTGGGTATTGGGTTATTAACCCATTTCCTTATATTTGAGGAAGACGAGCTCTTAGCCAAGCAGAAACAGTTTTAGGGCCTAAGGCATACCATAGAACAGCTTTCAAATTTGAAGAGCAACTCTTAATTTCATTTGGAAGGGCTTATATTCATCTAACCTTTCAAAGATGAAATTTACAAAAAAAAAATTGTACTTCTACTAAAAGATATATATTAAATAAACCCTTCAAAAAATACCAAAATGAAATAGTGTCCTTTTCAATCTTTAAATTTCTTAAAATTTTAAAGAGTGAATCCATTAAAACACTATTCAGACTATTCATTAGAGGCCAAAGAATATGCACAATATGTATCATTTGGAACAAGGAAATGTCAAGTGGAGATTTTCCAACTTGTGAAAGAAATCAAAACAGTGATCATATTGGCATTTGTAGCCGAACTTAAACTTGATAATGAAAAATTGAGGCAAATAAAATTCAACCTTGACCACAGATTTCTTGATAGGACGATAATGATTCACTAAAAATACCATTTGATTAAAGACCTACATTATGAATTAGTGAGAAGGCTTTGAAAATGGACCAAACCCATAAGGACTAATCGGCTCGCTAGATTAAGTTGGAGTTATTGCCTCGACGCCTCCTGTATCTGAGTGGACAAAAACTAGACAAATGCTACTAGTGATGATATTGAAATTTGTATTTCTCCTACCTCCTATGTTATTAGTTTTCCATCTCGATCTCAATCCACAAATTCAAAAACTGGATCAACCAACCCTACCTTTACCTATGTTGTTGATTAAATACCAACGACAATCTAGCGACAAATGATAACTTCCTCCATGTGGATGATGGGTTGTTCCCTCCGTGGATGATGAGTTGCACTTGCAATTCGAATGGAAATGGAAATAATGGATGCAACCTACAGAGAAAGAGCACTCAAGGATCAAGGAGGAGCATGCGAAGTTGTTAAATGGGTCATGGGTCACTGGTTATTCAATGTGCTCTATCACCCTATGTTGGGTCTAATAGCACCAACTTGGAGTATCAATTTCTATGTTGGGTCTAATAGCACCAACTTGGAGTATCAATTTTCCCATTGACCATCTTATTGTTTTTATAATTAAACATGATAATTAAAAAGCTTACCTAATTGACAACTTAACCCTGACCTACATGTATTCTTTACAACATGAAAGTGTATAGCGTTTTTTATGAAAAATAACCTTATACTCTTGTCCTTGTACTATATAGTATTGTAAGATTATCACAAACTAGCAAGTCTCAAATTCGTTGTTTGAGATTTTTAGGTAATCCCTGCAATGTTATACAAACAAAACAGACATTATAATTGTAATTTGGTTTTTTCATAAATAAACAGCATCATAATATATATATTCTCATAACCTATTGTGGCTTTCAATTGTAGAAATAAAATAAAGGGATTATTTCAAAGGTAGGCACCCTGAAATTTCAAAATTCTCACCATATGTTGCAAAGATAGCGACGGTGGTTTACCCAAGCTAGCCTTTATCATCGCATTGCAAAATAATACGAGTGATGTGTGTTAATAAGTATTCTTCTCGAAGGTGTACAAAAAGAGATCACTTTAGGTTGTGGATGACAAACAACCCTAACAATAAAAATGGTTGTTAAACAGTGTAGATATGTTGCAAATGATAGAAACAAAACCTACCAAAGCCCTTATCTATGCAACAGACATAGTTAAACAATAGAATGGAATAGTAAAATAAGTGAAAATAACCCCAATAATCCAATGGAAACCAAATATATAAAGAATATATTTTATTAAATGACACCTGTGAAGGGAACAAATAATGTTACTAGTCCCCCTCTATGGGATGGGTTCTTGGCTATCCTCAATGTCTTCATCTTTTTTAGAGTCTCTCTCCTCTGTAATGTGTAAAACCTAGCAAACAAAATGTCTGAGCTAAATGAGAACTCAAATGGAAAATAAAAATGGTGTGCAATAGTGATAATAATCAGAGTTACAACAGTGAGTGCAACAATGAAAATGATCGAAAGTGAAAAATGAATGTAAAACCCTTTTATTTATAACAAAATATTAGGTTATCCTCGAATAATGAGAAACAATAAAATATTATTAACCCCATTCTAGAATTAACCATTTGGAATATTTTATTATAACTGGTTTGGAGGGAAAAAGTATTTAAACTTTTATTTAGAAATAATAAATAAATAAATTATTTATTTATCATCTCTCAATAGACATGGTTAAGGAATAATAAACAAATAATGATTTATTTAATTATTCCTAAGGGATTTAGTCAAAATTGACAAGAAATAATAACTAATTAATGATTCCTAGAGAAAATAAGATAATTATTTATTTATCTACTTATTTCTCATAACTGAGTCAAATGTGACAAGGAATATTAATTAAACAATGGTTTAATTAATTATTCCTAAAAGATAATTAAATAAATAGTGATTTATTTAATTATTCTTCATGGGTTTAATTATAAATGACTTAACAAATGTGGTTTATTAAGTAATTTCTCACAGTGAAAGCAATTTTACTATGGTAAAATTGGCCCTACATGGTGTACTTTGATCCATCTAGTAAATTATGGCTAGATAGTCAATTTTTTGTGATAACATATTTCCCCCCAACATACGAGTGTTAGGAGAAAAATGTATGACCGAAGTACATTGTAAGGACACAATCCCTAGACAACGAAGTGGAGTCAGAGAGAGCGAGAGAGAGACCAATGGAGCTGAAGCGAAACAGGATAGTGACAGCGGGGGCAAGATCAATGCAAGACTCCTTTTGTGTTGTGGTACCATATCTCAATGAGGCAGGGGAGGCATACCTATACCCACTGAGATAACTGAGTATAAAAATAATAATGCGTTGAGGAAAATGAAGCTGAGCAATAAAGTACATATTGAATGGTACATGAAATGATGGCATAAATGAGCCAGAAAATAATACGATGTGTCCCATATACATAATGCACCTGGAAAAATATGAGTCAAGACTAAATACAATAACATTTGAGTACATGAGATATAATGGCCCTTCCCTCAAAAAATGGGTGGGAGGGAGGGTAGAATAACCAAATAAGCCCTGTTGAATAGGAAAGGGCTCTGCAAAACTGAATGATCATCTGAAGGAGACATACATCCTATGAACACTACAAGTAGCAGGAACCAAACCCATCAAACATGCGGAACTGTATTTGAGGCTGTAGCATAATAGGAAGGCATTTGGGCATGTGGGGGGCTACCTAAAGGGCCACCCTCTCATGAGGTTTGAAACATATCACACATACTCGGGAATCACTGGTATAATCTGCTGCATCATTGGACCATCAAGTGTATGAATCACAGACATGAAACAATCAATTCAAACGGAAATCATGATTCCCTTTGCTTGATCTGAGGCACCAAACAAGAGTGGAAGTTGGAACCAAGATACACCACCCTCTAGGTCATTCTTCTGGAATAGATGTGCTAATGTTAACAAAATAGGGCCCGCCATAGGTGAGGCAATGAGTATCCTCAAATAAGGCATGAGGGAGAATAGTAATGTGACTGATGGACTGACACCGGGGAAAATGGAGAAAATGGGACTGAGGGACAAACAGACAACTTCTCTTGTCAGAGCATAAAGTCGATGGTTGACCTGGTAGCAATTGACTCGACTCCGGAGGGGATGGTGGACAGTATGACTAATGGCCAAAATAAGTAACATGGGATGAATGGTATGCAAATATGGATGGAATACTGTGACATGATATAATGGGATGTGAAACATACTCCATGGATGCAATGGTGACTCATCACAGATGCTCTGAACAAGGGTGACTCGATGACGCTGCCTCACAAAATAGGCCTGGTAGGGACCATGAAAACATGATAAAATGATGGCTGATCATGAGGAAAATCGACACGTGAAACGAAAAGTGGCAGGGGAAGGTGGCCCCAAAGTACAAGTGTCTCTTATGAATAAATTTGATTTAGGGAGGTGACGAAGTGATCTTTCTTGGAAAAATGGCTTCTGGGTGAAGTGTCAAAACATCAAAATCTAAGAGAGATCCATTATAGTACTCGATGATAGTTTTCCAATGGTGCTAAAAGTTCATCAAACTAAGCTACGGTTTAGTCACAATGGGCAATAGAAAAATTGTGGGTTTTTCTCTAAAAGGACGTTTTCCCTCCAAATTGATTTGATTTGCTAAGTGAGTTGTGGTGAATTTGAAGAGGAGGAAAAGGCCCTAAATCTTGTGTATATTGTAGTGGAAAAACTAGCCATCGGAATCAGGATCTGTGACTTTCAAGCGAGTGGCCTTACTTGTCTAAATATGGCCTTAATTCTTTTTGGAACGATGGTTTCTAGTGGAGAATTAAGGGAAGAGGAAAACAAGAATGAACTACTAGAGGACGTCTAGAATCATCCTCACCCACTAAGTCAAACATGGGGACTATGTGGTAAAGGTGGTATGACATAGAGTAGAATATGAAGATATGGTATCAACATCTATGATATGCAATGTGAATATGGCTCGTCAAAGAGGCTGTTTGGACAAAATATCCAAGGAATGGGAGGATAATCGACCATACCTAGATTCGGTGGGGTCTAGGCCGAGACTTATGTTAATCAATCAAGAAGATGTCCATGGGAAATCGTCATGCCCCTAAGAATGGGATACTGCCGGCAAGTATATGTGATGGAGGGGACTGATCGAGTATGCAAAGGTGGGCATGAGTTTATGGAGTGCCATTGTGTTCCGAGTGCTCAAAAATAAGGATTCAAGAATTTTGGCCCAAATTGGCACAAGATCCTCCAAAGGATGATAGGGAGATGTAGGATCCTATGTTCCCCCCAGTATTCTATGGACATATCAGATGTAATTAGAGTGGCGAGAAAGCTTCTGGGTTCAAAAATATGGAAATAAGTATGCATGATGGTGCATATCATCCCAAGGGTAATCACGGGTAGACACAGCTTCCATGATGTCCTCATCAAAATGGAAGATGGGCAGATGGGAGGAAGATGGACTACATGATGTAGTGGCGGTACCTGGTGCATCATCCTGAGAAAGAAGGTTCAAATATGCATCATCTGGAATGGTATAAGATGAGCTAATAGATGGAAAATCTAATGATGTTGAGATCTAGGTTTCTGACGAAGGAGGTTCGATAGAAGTGTGCAAAAAAACCTCAAAGAGGTTTTCGATTGAGGAACTCAAGGATGATGACAAGTAAAGGATATGGGTCGTTGATTCCTTCATCTTGACATCAAAGGAGGGATCACAATGTTGGGACCAAAGTCCCCCTATTCTGGTGTACTAGTGGTACCAGAATCCATAGGTAGAGGAGTAGGTGGTCCACTACGAGTGGCCTCGAAGTCGCAAAGCACTTGAAGGAAATAATGAAATTCATCGAGATGAGGGAAAAAATGGGAATAATGACCATAATGATCGTGCAAGGCACAAGGGTGATTTGTGCACAACATTTTAAGTCTTTTGGTTGAATCTGATAAGGTAAAGTGGACCTCGAGTATATTAGAGTCAAGAAATGTTTCAAGAACCAAAGTTTTGAGATGAGGGAGTTCAGGACAGTTATTGGTGGCATGCCCAACAACCTCACACAAAGCACACGGAGGTGTCAGCTTTGGAGCTTTGGGGATTGGATGAGCGTGGGGAGCCTTGTCCTTAGATTCTTTCCTCTTAGCTTTGCCCCCCTATCTGGATGCTTTCGCAATAGGAGTGGGTTCCTGTTGAGGTTATGGTGGAACTGAAGCAGTGAGAAGGGTCGTAGGGACTGGTTGAATTGGGGTAAAGGTATGATATTGTGTGAGCTTACCAGGTGGAGTGTTTGTTGGGGGTTCAATGTACTAGATTAGGATCCCAAAATTCATATTAGGGAGAGTCAATGAAGCCATGACAGGGACATAAAAGACTCTAGGAGGAGGAAACAAAAAAGGTATATGTCTTGCAGTGTAATGTCCCAGCGGAACAACTCCTGGATAGTTAAGACCTGGAGGAATAGTTTCTGGTGGGAACAAAGGAAAATCACCCACAAACGGAGGAGGTCCTGGGTGGGTGGATCTGGATGGCTCGTTTAAGATGGTAACATCATGGTGCTGAGGAGCTAGATTTTGACCAAAGGTACCAAACTGCTTTTGAACAGCCTGTGATGCTTGTAACATGTAGAAACTTGATGAGCTAGGTTCAGAGATGGGAGGGGGAGGACTAGGGAAAGCACTCAACAAGGTGGAATATTTGTATAATCTGGGTGAAACACCAATGAGAGGGGTGACAAATTCTCGTTAGACATCGATGAGATAATGGACTCAGGGGAGGTTAAGGATAACGACTCTTAATATGTCAACTGATCGATAGTGATGATCTTCCTTTCATGGGGGAAGCACATCTTGCGGAAAATTGTAGACGTGACGGCTGACATGGCGTATGTGTAACTATAACCCAATAGAATGTTTTAATCTAGAGGGGCATAAATAACCTCAATGTCTACATTAGCAGTCTTTCCCACAAGAGTCATTGGATAATTGCGATACATGTCGAGAGGTTAGGAGGGGTGATTGTCCCAAGCACGCAAAGTGATGGTGGATGGGGCTAGTCTGGGTGACTTGAGTTGCTTCCAAACAATAGCGAACATCACGTAGGTGTATGCGCCTTCATTAATAATGCATCGGGAGATGATGGAATTACAGACTCGGACCAGTATCTGGAAAGCAACGAATGGAGGTAATTGAAGATGTTCTGACGCATCAATAAGAAATATAATCAAACGATCGTCTGAAGGACCTAATGTGCCCAAAGTAGTTGGTAGACATTTCTTTTGAGATGGGCACGACTGGAGAATCTCCAGCATTGACATGGTAATAAGAGATTGCACCAAGTCATCTACTATATTGCATGTGTGGGAAGCTCGATTGGAAGTCGCATTACAGTGTAATGACCCTTTTGGGATCTTTGGAATGGACTCAACCTTGGTTTGAGGGATCTGTAAGGGACCATTTGGTGTTGTAAGAGGCTCAGTAGATTCTTTGGTTTTGGTCTCAATTGCGGAAAAATTTGATGGCTTGTCATATTGACACAAGTAAGTTTGCAAGTTGACATCAGAGGTATTGACTTCATAAGAATTCATCATGAGGATCTAGTAGTCACCAAGACCAAAAGGTTGGGGAGGGTGGGTTACTTGACCTTGTTGATTTTGAGCAGCAACAAATCCTTGCTGAGGGAAAGGATTTGTGAGCACAGTCGATTGAGATGGCGGAGGATTTTGAGGCAATTGGTGCATGGGCGGTTGACCTCTAGAAGTTGCTTGGGCTTCACACATTTGGGGTATCTAGGGTAAGAGGGGAAGCTCATAAGTATAATGGCCGTGTGCACCAACACATGCACAAGGCTTGTTCATACGAATAGCCTTTTGTTTCTTGGGATGGTTGCCCTATTGTTGGTTGTTGGTTGTTGGTGTTAGGTTGGTTCCCCTGGGGTTCATTAGGTTGATTACCTTGGTTACCCTAGTTACCCTTGTTACCTTTCCCATTATTCTTTTTCTTTAAATTTTGGGGTTTTCTCGCACTCTGATGTGCAAGCACTTGACTCTGAGGGGGCAGTGGTTACTACGGTTGAGGATGCATGGAGGCTGCGGTGCTAATGCTTGAGGGGCTAGAGCGCTCGGCGATGCATAGGTATAAGATGGTGAAGGGGAAATGGTCTGGTAGACAAGTTGAGCACTAGCTATCCCTGACATCTTCTAATGTGGTTAGGTAAATGCATAAGATGTGCTTTGTCCTGAATATATGTTGCTGGCAGGAAGGGAATAAGTGTTGGAGGAAATGGTGCCCCCTTGCAGATATCCATAACTCTGTTGAGTATATGGTGAAGGATGTGAAATATCTCCAAAGATACCGTCGATGGCGTGAAATGCCCTCGATGCATTGGCACCACCAGGATGGTGGAGGTCTAGTATAATGGTATAGATATAACTATATTAAGCATAAATTAAGTCATGTCTCATAGTAGTTTGGAGACCCTCTTCCTCTCTATGAGGAAAGTGAAACTTGATATCTTTGGAAACAGGCGCTAAAAGAGTCCTAAGAAACCAATCGAAGTAGACATGGTCTTCGAAGGGTGGAGCACGACACATGCTCATCCTTCTACACCATTACTGAACATGATCGAAAAGACGGGTGGCAGAGGACTAATGGAATGTGGTCAAGAGCTCCATACCAGTGTTGTATCGGAGAGGTAACTAAAACTGTTAAAGGAACACTTTAGCAAGCATTGCGAAAGTGGAATGAGAAGTAGCGGGTTGGTCAACTTACCACTTTGCAGCATCTCTAGTGAGTGTGTGTTAGAACAACCAAAGACGAATGGAATCATTGGTGATGGAATTGGATGAACGCCACATATGGAACGAGTAGATGTGATTGGTGGGGTCCTCTCTAGAAATACCCTCAAACTTGGGAATATCGGAGGGAAGCTTAGTCAGCATAGTTAGCCAACTGGCATCGTGGTGTATAGGGTCATTAATCAACTGGCTAAAATACGGGAGGCTTAACCCAACCATGAATGGTAGCATTGGAGCTGTCATAACACTTCTTGTAATGGTTTCACTAGATGTGTCTACCAGGGTAGAACTAGAGCCAACACCAAGTTGGTTTCCTACACCTGCAGTGGGTCTTGACCACAAGGGCTTCACTAGGGGAGAAATATCATATCACATGGGTTCATATTGGGGATATATATTGAGGAAAGAATGAAATAATATATTGGGGTATATATAGGGGTTAAAGGGTTTTTATATTGGCAAATATAAAAAATGGAGCTTAAAGTTAATGAAAAAATATAAAGGGGTATAAAAAAGGTTAATGAAAAATTGGATACCTACAATATCTAGTGAAATTAGGGGTTTTTTTAATTGGGAAGTTGTATTCGGTTCATATTGATAGGGGGTTAAATAATATGATTTTTATATGGATTTTCCAATATGTAGTAAAATTAAGGGTACTGTTTAAGATGCCACAAACACACATGATATGTTAGAGGTTCACTAAGTGAATCCCCCATGGTCCTGACATGATGACAGTATGTGGTGGAGGAGGCTCCAAATCAGATGAGAAATCAGATTAACCAAAAGAGGAGTCGGTATGGGGACTCAGGGAACTATGAAATTGAACCATGCGAGGAGGAGTAATATGCCCAAGCAGAAACTAGGGATGAAGGCCTAAGAGTCTCTGAGAAAAATGCCTTTGTGATGTAATGGGTGTAAGACACAAGTGACACGGAAATGGTGAAGGGATATAAACAAGATGTTTTTGTCTTTGTGTGTGGAGATAAATTAATTAAGTTAAGTCTTGGCTTAGTTGTGTAAACCAAGCACCTTTCGCTTAAGGTGTGATTGTGTGTAAGTGTGTTTATTAATTAAGCCCAGATCATGTTTGAAAAAAGAAAAATATTATTGAAATTAATTGAAATTAAAAACAGAAAATGAACAAGAAAGCAACTTTGTAAACCCCACCCAAATTGGGTTTGAAAACATTGTGCTTGTTAGTGGTGAAATAAACTGAAAACACACGAAAAAGGCCAAGAGATCTAAGAATTAGTGTGACTGGGATCAAATGACACTATGCTACTGGAAAGTGGTCTAGCAACAGCAAAAAACTAGGGAGGAAAATTGTTGCAAAATGATAGGGATATGGGTGTGAAACCTAGGGAAAACAGTAGCACCCTAAGGCAAATGACCAAACAAGGTTGGATGGAAACAACCTATCTTTGAAGATCTAAAACAGGAAGGTATAGATCTAGAAAATATGGCTAAAAGATCTACAAAAAGCTCAGACTTCTTACTCAGCTAAAATCCTCCTATAAAGGTGGAAGCGTATTATAATACCTAAGGGGCTAAATTCCACTTTGACAAGTGAAACAAAGTAGATCAAGGCCTAAGCAGGCTAAGATAGTGGTCAACCAACCCAACAGACAGTTCTCGGCAAAACCTAGAAACAGATCAAAAAAAATCCCAGAAAACCTAAAATCGCAGGTATTGACCTGTTTAGGGGGATATCGCACCTTTTGGGCTAGAAAGTGCACTCTAGACCTCCAAGTCACACTTTTGGGGCAGAAAAATGTGATTTCTTCTCCTCAGTTCTCGGGTAGTAAGTCTTAGAAAAATTTGTCATCTTTGTCGCGACTGGTTCCTGTGACCTACGAAAATAACTAGAAAACTTACTGAAGTTAGAAATTTGACTGATCTAGGGTTAGAATGCTAGCAAACAACATTAAGAGATTGAAAAAAGAAAATACCTAAGCTGAAAACTGAAGGTCACCTAGGTTTCTGAATCAGAATTAAAAACACAGTGGAGTCGCCAATTTGTTAGCGAAAATTAGAAAATCCTGAGTGGAGTCGCCAATTTGTTAATAAGTATTCTTCTTGAAGGTGTACGAAAAGAGATCACTTTAGGCTGTGGATGAAAAATAGCCCTAACAATAAAAATGGTTATGAAACAGTGTAAATATGTTGCAAATGATAGAAATAAAACCTTCCAAAGCCCTTTTATATGCAACATACATAGTTAAACAGCATAATGGAATAGTAAAATAAGTGCAAATAACCCCAATAATCCAATGGAAACCATATATATAAAGAATATATTTTATTAAACGACACCTGTGAAAGGAACAAATAACGTTACCAGTCCCCTTCTATGGGATGGGTTCTTGGCTATCCTCAATGTCTTCAGCTTTTGTAGAGTCTCTTTCCTCTATAATGTGTAAAACTCAGCAAACAAAATGTTTGAACTCAATGAGAACTCAAATGAAAAAGAAAAATGGTGTGTGACAGTGATAATAATCATAGTTACAATAGTGAGTGCAACAATGAAAATGATCGAAAGTGAAGAATGAATGTAAAACCCTTCTATTTGTAACAAAATATTAGGTTATCCTCGAATAATGAGCAATAATAAAATATTATTAACCCCATTCTAGAATTAACCATTTGGAATATTTTATTATATTTGGTTTTGAAGGAAAAAATATTTAAACTTTTATTTAGAAATAATAAATAAATAAATGATTTATTTATCATCTTAAGAAATATGGTTAAGGAATAATAAACAAATAATGATTTATTTAATTATTACTAAGGGATTTAGTTAAACTTGACAAGGAATAATAATTAATTAGTGATTAATTAATTATTCCTAGAGAAAAATAAGATAATTAATTATTTATCTATTTATTTCTCCTAACTAGGTCAAATGTGACAAGGAATATTAATTAAACAATGGTTTAATTAATTTTTCCTAGAAGATAATTAAATAAATAATGATTTATTTGTTGAATTGAGGCTTCTGTGATCCATATCAAGTTTATGAGAAAATTCTTCAGTGTAAATCACATGATATTACATTTGTCGATGCGTTTCGAACCAACCAGTGTGGTTCATCGTCAGGACAAGTTGAAGAATCAGATCTAGGCTGCATGTTAAATAGTTAGAGCATGACCTCCAACGGCTATATTTGACCAGGAAAAGGCTAAATTGACTAGATAACGGCTATATTTGAGTTGGAAATGGCCAGCCGGACAGGACCAAGGGAAAGGGGAGCAATTTAATTAAAAATTAAAATAAGTTAATGTTAAAGAATTTAAATAATTATTAAA
>APFE030334319.1:71010-85451 GCA_000404065.3 Pinus taeda | reverse complement strand
TTTATTTAATATTTGTTAAAAAAATAAATAAACAACTAATGATTTATTTAATTATTCTCCATGGGTTTAATTATAAATGACTTAACAAATGTGGTTTATTAAGTAATTTCTCACAATGAAAGAAATTTTACTATGGTAAAATTGGCCCTACTTGGTGTACTTCGATCCATCTAGTAAATTATGGCTAGGTGATCAATTTTTTGTGATAACAATGTGAGAAGTGAGCAATGAAGCTTTTTGTATTCCTCTCCATGAAATTTCTAGCCATATTATTCCCATGACAAAGTATGATTATTAAAGGAAGAACAAAGGTGGCAAATCGAGATGACAAAGCTCACAGTGACATATATATTTTTGTGTATTGCAATCCATTATATTGTCCAACATGGTTTATTATATGAGACTTAATGTTTTCCATCTAGTTATAGAATATTTAATGTTTGGTACCTATTGTAGCAGCTACAACCACCCTCCAAAATTTTGGGTCACATGCAAATTTGAAAGCCTACCTTGGATCCTCTGATCGATCGTTCCTTGGTCGCTTGTTGATAAGCTAATGATCTCAAGCCCCCTCCTTGATCTTAAGATTTTTCACATTCTCATATTTATGTAATATGTGTTATCTTTGGGCATTAAGGTTATTTTTTGTCATGCAAAGGGAATGTTGTTCTGCTTCAAGGGGAATCTTGGGTGTATGGGGTGTTCTCATTACATAGACATGTTTCACACTCACTTCATGCACTCTTGTCACAAAGGTTGTTTCATCAAGCAGATTATGTCTTTTATGTTTTGGATGGTCTACGTTGTATCACTAAGTGTTTGTGTGTGATCATAGTCAATTTCTATCACTATTTGCATGAGTCCCATTGATCTCACACCCAGCCCAGTTTCCCAAGCAACCTAGCCTCATCCAACTTTCCAGAACTACACACTTTTCTTCTACAACCCTCAGGCTTTTTTCCCTTGCCTATTGGAACTACACAATTCACAAAGACCCCAGCCTCCCTTGGCATCCCAAACTGCGCAATGGTTTCCTCCAGTGTCCTTCCCAAGCCGGAACCCAATTTCTTTAGAAACTGTGCACTGTTGTCCCTCAGCTGCCTAGCCAGCACTCTTCTCTAGAAATGCGCAGATCAATTAGGTAACCAACACTTCTCTCCATAAATGTGCAGAGCAGTTTGGTTGCACTGCATTCAGAAGCGACACAGAATTGTACTCCCAGGACCCATCTCGCAGTAGTGTCTTACATCTCAAAACTACGCAGTGTTGTCCTAACTATCCAATATGTCTTGCACTTAGAAATTATGCAAAGAAGGTAGCCAGCCTTGCTCTAGAAAACTACACATATCATCCAAGTAGCAATCACTGTCCACTGAAACTATGCAAATCTATTTCGCAGTGATTACAGGAAAATATGACATGCTAGATCACTCTCAAGGAGTTGACAAGAAGGAACAAGAAACTAGGTTATAATAAAATATCAGGATCTCATGCAAAATCCATCGGATGCATGATCATCTCGAGGGTAAGTTTGGTAAGTAAAGAATATCTTTTGAAATACATCTCTTAGTGTAGCTTGAAGGAATTCTTGTCATTGTCATGTCATGCTATGTTCGATAACATTATATTTGCAAGCACAAAGTCATTTCATGTGTTTCCTCTATGTGCCTTTCTTCCTTTTCGCTTGTTTGACCAGCTATCGTCTTTGGCATGTTGATTCCTATGCCATGCTTGTGACCCAGTTCTGGTAATGTCGAAGGTTTGTATTTGTGTGCATGATTTGTTTTCACTCTATTGACATCATTCACACATACACAAATGTGTAAACACTATCGTGCAAGTGTCGTCATGGACGTTTGAAAACATATCTCAAGTGTCGCACTTGTCACTACTAACACTTGAGTCAGTCTCACTGAGCACATGTTTGTGTCGTTGGTTTGAGGTATCTTGTCATTGAGTCATGCTAAGTGTGTGATCACATTGTCATGTATGCACAAGTACACTTGCTTTCACACTTAGTCATTTTCCTGAAAATTTATCGACCCAACAATCTTCCTTCAACTGGACCCCAATCTCAGTGACCTTGCACTATTGCCCAAAACTACAGAGAGCTTGACATTTTCCTCTAGGTAGCCTGCATTGCATAATTCTAGGAATGAACCAGATGATTGTCTCCTAGAACTGCGCAGAATTTTTCCCAGAATCTGATCCAATCTGCACTTCTCGCAAGGTCTCCCATCAAGCCTCCCGCTGGTAAACCAGAAAAATAACTTGAGTTGTGACTCAAGGCTTTATTTATCTCCAAATATGAGCAAAATTTGTACAACCTAACTACCTTGCACTACATGCAAAAACTATGCAGACATGTGGGATAGGCTTCTGCTTCCTATCACTGCACTGTCCCGGGAAATTGCGCAAATCTATCAAGCAGGATTCCCTACTGGCCTACTATGTCATCAACCCAGAAATTGTGCAGATTTGTTTGTCACCTTCCCTTCTGCCCCGCTCTGAAATCAGCCCTGAAATTATGCAAATCTGTTAGGCAAGCTTCCCTTCTAGCCTACTCTTCTCTCACTCAGGAGATTGCGCAGATCTCACTGTCACCTGCCCTTATGTCTCGCTCTGCAATCAGCCCAAAAATTGTGTAGATCTGTTAAGCAGGCTTCCTTGCTAGCCTAATTTGCTCTCACTAAGAAAATTGTGTAGATCTGGTTGTCACCTTCCCTTTTGTCATGTTCTACAATTAGCCCAGAAATTGTGTAGTTATATCTAGGCCCAGATTGTCTCCCAAAATTGTGTAATTTTAACCAATAGCTCCTATAGCTTGATCCTGTCCTCCTTTGAAAACTGCGCAGATTTTTCTACCAGTGCCTCTTGTTGCCCACACTCTCTTTCCTAAAGAAACTACGCAGATCTCAACTGGATGACCTACTGAGTGCTCCCCTTCAGTGATTGCAGGAATATGTATATCAATGAAACATGTCGCGACGACAAACAGGATGGAGAAGGAGTTCATGCAAAAAAACTTTCTCGCAGATGAACAAACATTGGAATCACATCAAACAATGAGTGAAAGGGACACATACACATGCACCATCAAGCAAAGACCAAGACCATTGAAGACCCCGAACACTTTTCCATGTGGAGGTGAATACATGTTACACCGAGAGCACACCATCACTCAGCAACATAGCAGCTTGACACGAACACCACAGTTAGCTAGTACATGTCAAGAGTGTCATGTCAAGTTGCATCATACATTGTCTCGGCCACATCGCTACTATAGGCCATACTTGTTGTAATCAATGTAATGTAAAGTGGAAGTCCAAGAGACCCTCATATGAATTTGAAGAGTCATGTAAAGTTGAAAAGTCATAGGAATTCAAACATGTTAGAAAATTATATATTACAGAACAATGGAACACATAAAATATTGTAGAAATATAAAGACAAAAAATGCATAAAACAAGAGAGACACAAATATACGTGGTTCACCCAATTTGGGCTACGTCCATAGAGAAACAGTTAGTGCTTCTTTTTATATTATCCAGCAAACTGAAGAGATACAACCTACAGTAGATCCACCCTCTTCACTCTCAATCTCCTCTCTTTTCCACACTCAGAATAAAGATATACATAAATGCAATACAATTCCCTCATATATAGCGAGGGGTTGCCTTCTAGGGCAAAAACCCCTAAATTAAACATAACTTCTACCATCAGATCTCTGCCTAATGAATGGCCCAGATTGACTACGAAATTACAAAATTTTACAAGGAAATTTTACATCTATTCTTAGCTTCAGGGGCACTGCCCCCGATCCCCCTGCTGGGGAGGGCTCCCAAAGGTAGCAGCTGCCCCCCCTAGACCCCCCCTGCAGTGAATATTTTACTGGCGGTGTTGCCGCCCCATTACAAACTGGGGTCTAATGCGGTGATACCTTTGAATACAGAAGATAATCAGGCTCCACACCCAACAAAACAGTCATGAGGGAAGTCGAAGAGTCACAAGGGTCAGTTATTCCCCCTTGGCTATATATACCCTCTCATTGTATGAGTAAAGGAATTTTCACCTTAGCTCCTCCTAGATAGCCTTGAGAGTCTATAGCCTTTTCTTTAGGGAGTGAGGAGTGACTCCAATGTCCCACTATTGGGATTAGTGATGTATGGTGTACAGATGTGTCTTGGATCTTTTACTTAATTCATAAGCCTATCTCACGCTAGCATTTTTTCACGAATTTTTGTATCCGTTTGTAAGACTATTCTTGAAATGTTTGCAATGCATGTTTACTTAAACTATACTAAGATAGTTGAACTACTTCAGTTGTTTTAGTACTCATATTGTTGCATATGTGTTGTATTGCCTATCCTTGTTTTCCTGTCTATGCAGACTACTCCACCTGACATTAGATAGACAATCGTTTTTTTTCTTGGTTTTAACGAATGTCACCCCATGTGGACTATTCCTCTAGATGGTGTACTCACACAGGCAGAAACAATGGCTTCAAAAATCTCAACAATCACCCCGCGGTTAACCCTTTCTTTACAATTTTTCCATTTCCTTTATTACCGGAATGCCTTTGGAAAAAAAGGCCAAAAAAATGCTTTTCCCCTTTATAAATAGAAAGGTTCACGATTCACTAGAGATCACTATCTAAATGAGCCAACGGTCTAGATTAAATCACAAGTCGCAAGTCACCAATCTAATGTTTCCCCTTTATAAAAGTCCCGATGCGATATATTGCACCGATCCCATCACATATCAACAATCGCTATTTCCCCTAACTTAAGGCCTTATCACCCCCACTCAAATGCTCCAACACGATATATCGACAATCGCATGTCGCAAGGTTTCAAGGGTGGGGCCTTTACCATACGCCACTCCATTATTGCGATGCGATATTTTGGGAGTCGCTAATCACAACTCTTGAAGACTTGGGTCCGCCTTCCTGTTAAATAAACTTGCGATGTGATATATGGTGATCCAACATTTGGGGATAGTTCACTCCATTGGTTCAAACAGGAATCAACGTCTAAGATCTAATCTGGCTCAACACTATAAAAAAAATACAAAAGCTCGCATTTTTTTCCGTTAAGTCTGTGTTTTCTATTGTGAAGTGTGAAAACAAGGAAATCATCAATTCTCTCCCGAATACAAAGAAAACAAAAGTATAATGAGGATTTCCATAGGCTTGATAAATGATCATGCACGTAGCAACAGTTTATTCATAATAACAAAAGTTACAAAGTCTCGGCCTTCGCTCGATTACAAAACATGAAAAGACCTCTATTTCAATGGAAATCCACACACTAATTCTTGGCTCTCTCTCACTCAATCCCTTTCTCTCAGTCCCTCTATCTGTCTCTATATTACTTTTTTTCTTCCTCTATTCAATCGAAGATTACTCTAACTATGCTTAACAACTCAGTCTCTATTTTTAATCAATCTAATAGTAAATCTCTAATTCCTAGCTCTACCAAACACCTATGCTAACAACTTATCTTTGAACCTAAAATAAGAAAATTTCTTACTATTACAATAATGAAATACAACTCATTTCTTGAGAGATCTAACCCTCTCAGTAAAACTGACCTTTGACCAATCAGGTCAATGAAATTCAACTTGTTTAGCCGCAACATGTGAACAAACTTTCACATTGCTAGCTAAGTCTGAATGCTCCTGCATCAAACTCTCGGGGAAGAAAGAAATCATCCTTCATACTTTCAGGGCTTACTCCATACTTCTGCAACTTTGATGTGGTTAACCAGCTAGAATCCTCCACTGGCTGTCCTTTCCATTTGACTAGATATTGAAAATAAGTCTACCCTCTGGTTCTCTTGGATACTCTTTTCTCCAAAATAGCTTCTACTTATTTCTTAGCTGTCTTTGGCATTTGTTCCTCCCAATTCAAGGTTTGAACTTCACCTTCTGTAATTTCCTCCTTTAGCTTTGTCTCTATCTCTTTGTATGGATACAAATCTGCAATATTGAAAACAGGCAATATTCCAATCCCTTCTGGCAATTCAATTTCATATGCATTAGCTGAAAACTTTCTTACAATTCTACATGGTCCTATCTTTTTCATCTTTAATTTATTGTAAGTCTTAGTAAGAAATCTTTCTTTTCTCAAATATACCATTACTAAATCCCCCACTTGAAATTCTTTTTATCTTCTTTTCATATCCACTCTCTGTTTGTATTTTCTACTGCTTTCCTGTAATATGTTTTTGACATCTTCTTGTAGTCTTTGCATTTGCTTCGCAAACTCTTCAGCTTTTGCACTTCTTATCTCCTGTTTACCCAAATTTCTAAGCTCATACACACCTCTTGGATTCATTCCAAAAACAATCTGAAATGGACTCATTCTAGTACTTCAGTTTGGAGTGTCATTATAAGAAAACTCAGCCTGAGCTAGTGCCAAATCCCATTGCTTAGGATTTTGATACACTAAACTTCTCAATATGTTTCCCAAGCTCGTGTTTACTACTTCGGTCTTTCCATATGTTTGAGGATGGTATGCTAAACTAAAACTAAGGTTAGCTCCTAGTTTCTTCCAAAGAGTTCTCCATAAATGCCCTACAAACTTTGTATCTTGATCAGACACAATACTTACAGGTAACCCATGTAATCTTACAATTTCTGAAAAAAAATAGATTAGCAATATGTGTTGCATCACTAGTCTTCTTACATGCAATGAAATGTGCCATCTTGGAAACTCTATCTACTACAACATAAATGGAATCATTCCCTCTCTGGGTTTTTGGTAATCCCAAAACAAAATCCATGCTAACTGCATCCCATAGTCGGTCTGGTATTGGCAATGGCTAATACAATCTTGTACTATGGCTCCTTCCTTTAGCATGCTAACATATCCAGCACTTATCAACAAATTTATTAACATCAATCTGCATTTTTGGCCAATAATAAAAAGCATTCACCTGAGAAAAGGTTTTATCTTGTCCAAAGTGACCAGATAATCCTCCACTATGTTTCTCCTTTATTATGTTTTCCCTCATAGAACATTTGGGAATACACAACTTATTGCTTTTAAACAATAAGCCTCCTTGAATGAGATAATCCAACCACTGACTTCTATTATGAACTATTGGATTCTGAACTGTTGTATATTATCTTTGAAATCTGCATCATCTTTGTACATTTGAATCATTTCCTCAAATCCTACAACACCCACTTTGAATTCTTGCACAATAAAACTTACCCTGCCCAATGCATCAACGACTTTGTTTTACTTACCACTCTTGTGTTTTATCACAAAAGTAAAGCTTTGCAAAAATTCTACCCACTTGCCATGTTTTTGGTTCAATTTCGGTCGGTTATTGATGAACTGTAAGGCATGATTGTCCGAATACAATATGAATTCTCTTGGAAGCAAATAATGTCTCCATTTTTTCAAGGCTTGTACAATAGCATAAAACTCTTTATCGTAAGAAGATATTTCTTCCTTACTTCATCCAATTTCTCACTAAATTACACTATTGGTCTTTGTTCCTAACTCAGAACTGCACCAACTATAACTCCACTAGCATCTGTTTCAACTTGAAATACTTTTTCAAAATTAGGCAAAGATAAAATTGGTTCCTCTGTGATTTTCCTCTTCAGTAATTCAAAATTTATGTCTGTTGCTTCTGTCCACTTGAACGGCCGATTAATCTCCTTAATTGTTTCAAGAATTGGTGCACAAATCTGACTAAAGCCTTTGATAAAATTTCTGTAAAAACTTGCAAGACCATGGAAGCTCCTTACGTGAAATATATTTCTAGGAATAGGCCAGTTCCAAATTACTTGGACTTTCTCTGGATCCATTTTCAATTCTTCTTTAGAAACTACCAATCCCAAGTAAATTAATTCTTCCTTCTTGAAACTACCTTTCTTCAGATTTATCAGTAGTTTCTCTTTCTGCAAAGTTTTTAGAACCAACTTAAGATGCTCTAGATGTTCTTCTTTACTTTTACTAAAAACTAGAATATCATCAAGATAAACAATAACAAATTTTCCTGCATATTCCTTCAAGACTTCATTCATTAATCTCATGAGCGTGCTATGTGCATTAGTGAGTCAAAAAGGTATCACTAACCACTCATACAGCCCACTGTTTGTTTTAAATGTAGTCTTCCATTCATTGCCTTCTTGAATTATTATTTGATGATATCCACTCTTCAAATCTATTTTAGTAAAATATTTGATCCACTCAAACAATCCATTAAATCATCCATGTGTGGCAAAGGAAATCTATACCTGATAGTGATCTTGTTGATGGCTGTGGAATCTCAGTGCATACACCATTCTCCTCCTTTCTATGGACTGAGTACTGTTTGTACAGCACATGGACTAAGACTTTCTCTAATTAGCCCCTTATCCATCAGCTCCTGCACTTGTCTTCCAACTCCTATGTTCTCAAGGAGTTAATCTACACGCTGCTTTATTTGGCAAACTTGCTCCTGGTATTCGATCAATATGATGACTAATACTCCTGATCAGTGGTAGCACATTTGGAAACTCATCCACAATAATACCAGTGAAATCATCTAATGGAATTTTAACTCCTTCAGGAAAATCATCCAAGTTGTGGAAGTTAAAATTACCTTTGGTCTTCCCACAATAGCAAAATGCAACTCCTCGGTTTTCACTACCTCCTGTAGCAACTCCTTTCTGCTTAACATAATACTACTTCCAGGTGTTCCTTTGTCAGCGTCGTCCTTCAATGGCAGCAATGTATGTTTAGCTCCATCCTTCTCCAAAGTATAAGTGTTTCTCCTCCCAGTAATACATGGCATACATCCATGGGCATTACATCACATAATATCACATCTTTAGACGTACTAATTTTTATCTCAACCTTGCATTGTTCTGACACAATAATCTGATGTCCTTTCTGTAACCATGACACTTTGTAAGGAGTAGGGTGTATTGTTTTTGCTAGTCAGAGCTTGTCCACCATCTCTGTAGAAACAAGGTTGTCAGTGCTTCCATAGTCAATTATTAATTTACAACACTTACCTTTTGATTTACAGATAGTTCTAAACAAATTCTTCCTCTGTGTTGGTTCTTCAATCTCCTTCTCTATCTTAAGCAAGGTCCTTCTCAATAATAGGGATTCTCCTACTTCAGGGGATTCTTCCTTTTTCATAAGTTGAGGTGGTTCTGGCTTTGCCTTAGCCACATCCGCATTCCTCTGACTTGTTGGTTTATTATTAGGACAATCCCATGACACATGTCCCCATTCTCCACATGTATAACACTGAATATCTCTTCCTCAGCCTCTTCCTCTGGGCGCAAATCTTCCTCTGTTAAATTCTCCTCTTTGTGGTGGTCTGCTACTTGAACTGCCTACTTCATGCTAATGTTGTTGTCCCCTTGGTCTGGTAGTTCCTCTACCTCTTACTGAGCTTCTTCCTCTATTCCTCTGATTCTATTTTCTCAATATCTTCTCTTCTACCTTAAAACTTACTTGATAGGCATCTTCAATAGTCTTCAGACTCAACAAGCTGATCTCATCTTGGATATCATACCTTAAGCCATTGATATATCTGGCTACCTTCTCCATGCCATCCTCTGCATGTCCTACTCTAATACTCAATCTATAAAACTCTTACGTATATTCTTTAACAGACATTCCTTTTCGCCTTAAATTCTACAATTGTTTGAAAATATTTAACTGATACTCTTAAGGCATAAATTTAGCTTTCATTTTACTCACCATTTTATCCCATTGCTTGATCTTGGACTTTCCTTTTCTTGTTCTGGATGTTTGTAATTCATCCCACCAAATAGTTGCATGACCCTTCAATCTGGTAACTACAAATTTCACCTTCTTTTTGTCGTCAGCTTCCTCTTCATAGTCAAAATATCTGTCCAATGAACTGATCCAATCCATTAGCTCCTCTGCATTGAGACTCCCTTCATACTTAGGAATTTCCATCTTTGGCTTTCCTCCTACTTTTGCCAACATCTTGATAACTCTAGTATTTTCATTTTCCTCCTCTTCTTCTTCCTCAGAAGATTCTTGTTTAGCACTATCAGCTCCTTCATCAAGTGTTCTTCTCTGAGCAATCTCACTTGTTTCCATTCTCGTACGCAAACTCCAAATCTCTTACTGTAGAACTTCATTTGCTTTAGGTCTTCCTCGACCAATTCCAGCTCCTCTCCTTGGCGGCATTTTTCTGCAATCAACCTTAACTTTTGCTCTAATACCACAAATGATGCAGGCAGAAACAATGGCTTCAGAAATTTCAACAATCACCCCATGGTTCACCCTTTCTTTACAATTCTACCTTTTCCTTTATTACTGGAATGCCTTTGGAAAAAAAGGCCAAAACAATGATTTTCCCCTTTATAAATAGAAAGGTTATCGCTTCACTGGAGATCACAATCTAAATGAGCGAACGATCTAGATTAAATCACAAGTCGCAAGTCGTTGATGTAATGTTTCCCCTTTATAAAAGTCCTGATGCGATATATTGCACTGATCCCGTCACATATCGGTAATCACTATTTTCCCCAACTTAAGGCCTTATCACTCCCACTCAAATGCTTCGATGCAATATATCAACAGTCCCATGTCGCAAGGTTTCAAGGGTGGGGCCTTTACCATATGCCACTCCACTATTGCGATGTGATATTTCAGGAGTCGCTAATCGCAACTCTTGAAGACTTGGGTCCGCCTTCCTCTTAAATAAACTTGCGATGCGATATATGGTGATCCAACGGTCGAGGATAGTTCACTCCGTTGGTTCAAACGGGAATCAATGGCTGAGATCTGATCTGGCTCAAAACTATAAAAAAATACAAAATCTCACGTTTTTTCCATTAAGTCTGTGTTTTCTATTGCAAAGCGTGAAAACAAAGAAATCATCAATTCTCTCCCGAATACAAAGAAAACAAAATTATAGTGAGGATTTCCACAGGCTTGATAAATAATCATGCACACAGCAACAATTTATTCATAATAACAAAAGTTACAGAGTCTCGGCCTTGGCTCAATTACAACATATGAAAAGACCTCTGTTTCAATGGAAATCCACACGCTAATTCTTGGCTCTCGCTCACTCAATCCCTTTCTCTCGATCCATCTGTCTCTCTCTATATTACATTTTTTCTTCCCTTGTTCAATCTAATATTACTATAATTGTGCTTAACAACTCAATCTCTATTTTTAATCAATCTAACAATAAATCTCTAATTCCTAGCTCTACCACACACCTATGCTAACAACTTATATTTGAACCTAAAATAAGACAATTTCTAACTATTACAATAATGAAATACATTCTTGAGAGATCCAACCCTCTTAGTAAAACTGACTTTTGACTAATCAGGTCAATGAAATTCAACTTGTTTAGCCACAACATGTGAACAAACTTTCACATTGCTGGCTAAGTCTGAATGCTCCTGCATCATGTACGTATTTTCCCTTGAACTTTGGTTTTCATGACTGTCGCATCCACTATGGACTATTTCTCTAGATGCTGGACAAACCCTTATTGTTGTTCACGTGTGTTTCTTCCTGGGTTGGGACTATTCCCTCTCATCAAGAGGCTCATTTTACTCCCCCCTTTGATAGTAAGAGAGCCCGGACATAGAGTTACATTATGTACTCACCAGGCACACTCACCTCGATTTCTTGAAGTTACAGGCATCACACTCTCATGTATTGAATAACAAGAGCTAAGGAAAATCTCTAAGATAACGACAACTAGGCCATCGTACTAGACGGGACTCCTACACCAAACGATGTGAGACCTAGTTGGGACTTCATGCTGGGGAGATCCCTTGAATGTTGGTGGGTCCAGCACTATCAACATTTATGGCACTAGAAGGAGGGTTGATGACAAGCTGAGTCCTAAAAGTCTGTTTTAAATTTCTCACATCTATCATGTCTTATGTTACACTTCATCCTTCGAGATGTATGTCTTATGGCAATGACTTTGAAATCTCGGAGGATTTATGGAATGACTTGTCACAATACACATATGAAGGTGAAGGTGGAACAACTTGATAGAGGCATAGTCTTTCCTTTGCCAATTTATGTAATAGCCTTGAAACCCATGAGGGTTACGTAATTTGCACGTTGTTCACATTCACGCTTCATGGGCACCCATTGCAATGGCTTGTCACACTGCTCGAAAAATTTATTCACTCATTTGGTCACTTTTTTATAGACTTATCTGATGCTTTCCATAAGTTTAACCATTAAGCACTTAATAAAGAAATTCTAAAATTACAGAAAGCACTTGATGAATCTGTTAAAAATTTTCATGTACGCTTTCTTAATCTTGCATTTTGATTTCCTAAAGATGAAATTGGTTGGGAATTTATTGGTGGAATATGTTGGCTTGAGGGGGCCTGACCCAGGTTCCACGTTAATTAGCCAAACAAATCCCTACACTACTGGCCCTTTTGGCATCAGCCCATGGAGCGCGGACCGAAGTCTCACTCGAAGCAGTATGGGGGGATGTTGGAACCAAGTTTCTACACCATGAGATGGTTGTGATGTCGTTTAATTTCTTCTATCCCTGCCTTTGCACAAGTGATCTCACTCTAGGGCTTGTAAGACTAACCCTCTCTTCCAGATTTCAATACCTTCATGAAAGTATACAATCAACCTTTGTGTAGCCCTAACCTGTGGCTCAGGTACTTTCACACTATTATGGAAGTGTGCCGTGCAGATTCCTCAATTACCCTAAGTGATTTTCTTACCTTGCCTAATACTTAAAGTTATCACCACGTAATTATATATTTGTAATTGCATTTAATTATTCAATGTAATTGCATTAATTCACGCATCATATAAGCATAATAAAGGAAATCCATACATAATGTATTCAAATCCATCAACAGAACAAAGACACAGAAATTGTAGAATAACTCCTTTTATTAATATCTCCCAAGTGTTTATAGACTCTGTCCACCCTGCGCACACCATTGCAAGGTATAGGTTTTAACCCCGTACAGAAATTACCTGCATACGAATTCTAAAAAACAGAAAATAAACAATGCGAGATCACAACACATAAAACATATATACACAGAGATTTTCCCCTGGATCCCAAAACCGGGACTACCAGCTTGATTTTTCATTATGTTCCTTTCAATGTTACAATACATATTTATACATGCTGAAGCATCCAATACCATGGACCGAAAACCATCGCGTCCAAAACCATGTGCGAAAATCATGCACAAAACCATAGGTAGGTCTGCCCAACCTAATATAGGGTCCAAAAAACAAAATTTTCCGAGGCACTGCCTGGACCCCATAGAGGCAGGTTCCCTACACCCCTCAAACCCCTTGGGACTCTCCCCGCTACGCAATCGACGCAATGAAGGGGGGGCTTCACCCCCCTTCTAACCCCCAAGTTAACTACATGTGCTAGTCGTGGAAAGAATATAACACAACCCAACATTCTCCCACTTGTTATTTTCTTTCCACAGTGGGCCACAAGAGAGCTTAGTCATTTATCTAGCCCCATAATGCCCATTGTTTCTCTACACTAAGAGAACTTCTCAGAGATCACATATTTTGTCAATGCATCTGCAGTATTCTTCAAAGTGTCCACCTTTACGAACAACACCTTTTTGTCTTCTATCATATCCCTCACAAAGTGATACTGAACATCAATGTGCTTTGTCTTTGAATGATAAGCAGGGTTCTTTGCCAAGAAAATTGCACTTTGGCTGTCACAGTCTATCCTTATAGCTCCCTGTACTAACCCCCATACTTGAACACAATCTCTGCAACCAAACTGCTTCCTTGCTTGCATGAGTGGCTGCCATGTATTCTGCCTCTGTAGTTGATAGTGCCACTACAAATTGTTTCTTACTTACTCATCCAACTAACTACACCTCCAAATAGGTTAAACACATACCCACTTGTAGATCTTCTCTGATCTAGATCTCCAGCCCAGTCTACATCAACAAAGGCATGAATATCCAACACTTTCCAATCCTGGTCTTCCTTGGTAGCACAAACCATAATCACTAGTGCCACACAAATACCTGAAGACCCGCTTCACTGCTGTCCAGTGCTCCTTCCCTGGTTTTGACATAAACCTACTCAATGCTCCCACTGCATGTGCAATGTCTGGTCTAGTACAGAACATCTCATATATTAGGCTACCGACTGCACTTACATATGGAACATGGGACATGTCCTCTTCCTCTTCTTGTGTCTTCAGACACTGTTCAGTAGATAACTTTACACCTACAGGAATAGGAACCTTCACAGGTTTACTATCCTACATATTAAACCTCTGCAATATTGTCTCGACGTACTTCCTTTGGTTTAACTAGAACTTCCTCTTTGTCCAATATCTTTTAATTTCCATGCCCAAAATATAGTTTGCAGCACCAAGATCTTTCATGTCAAATTTGGAGGACAAATGGGTCTTCAAATCCTAGATAATTTCTTTGTCATTTCCAAC
>APFE030334319.1:23725-70008 GCA_000404065.3 Pinus taeda | reverse complement strand
ACTTTTCAGATTTACTATCCAACTTGGTTCGTTTCTCTTTTGGAACATGTACATATGCATCACATCCAAATACCCTCAAATGTGAAAGAGAGGGTTTCTTACCAGTCCATACCTCTTGTGGAATCTTATCCTCCAACGCTAATGAAGGTGATATGTTGACCAGGTAACAGGCTGTCTCCACTGCCTCTGCGCAGAATTCCTGTCCTAACTCGGCACCACTGAGCATTCTTCTTGCCCTTTCCATCAACGTCTTGTTCATTCTTTCTGCAACTCCATTTTGCTTAGGTGTGTATGGAGTGGTCTTTTACCATGTTATACCACACTTCTTACAGAATTCGTCAAATTCCTTACTACAAACCTCTCCACCGTTACCTATCCTCAACACCTTTATCTTCTTCTCTGCTTGGTTTTCCACCAGAGCCTTAAATTCTTTAAACATTTCAAAGAATTCAGATTTCTTCTTAAGGAAATATATCCATGTATTCCTTGAGAAGTCATATATAAAGGATACATAGTACACAAACTTACCTAGTGATGGAACCTACACAGGTCCAAACACATCACTATGCACAAGCTCTAATATCTGTTTTGCCCTCTCACCACTAGAGGGGAAACTCACCCAATTCTACTTCTCATATACACAATTTTCACATAAATCAAAATCCAGAGAGCTATTACTCATACCTTCTATCATACCTTTACCATGAATTATTCAAAGGCCCTTCTCTCCAGTATGTCCAAGCCTTTGATGCCACAACATGGTCTTCTCTCTAGAGACCACTAGATTTTCTGCTCCGCTTTAAGGAACCACAGAACTATTGCACCCATCAACAATGGTGCTACCTTGCAGCTTGTACAGAGTTCCAATTTGAACTCCCCACATCAATACCAGTGCCCCATGAACCATCTTGCTGGTATCCTTCTCGAACACAATTTTTACACCTGCATCATCTAGCTTGCTTATAGAAATCAAATTTCTGTCTAATGAAGGAATATGCAGAACAACTAGAAGTGTTCTAACCCTTCCACTGTGCAACTTCAACTTTACTTTCCATGGCCAACAATTCTAGCCTTCCTGCCATCCCCCAAGAAGGCATCACCACCATCATATTTCTCATACTCGCAGAACCACTCTTTATGGGGAGTGAAGTGAAATGATGCACCTAAGTCAATCAACCATGCCTCGTGATCTAGATGTGTACTTGAAGAATCCAAGTACACATCCCCACCTTCATCTGAGGTGGTTTTCGCCTCTACAGAAGGAGCATCATCAAATCCCTTTCCTTTATCAAGAGCTTTAGATTTATAGTCCCTTTTGTAGTGCCCTTCCTTTCCACATTTCCAATACACCACCTTTACAGGTTTTCCTAGAGATTTAGATCTCCCTCTAGATTTATACCTCCCACTCGATGACTTTTTTTTCTGTTATGGGACCGTCCTCGTACAAACAAGGCATCACCATTATGGCTCTCCATATTTTTCCATCTCATTTCCTCCGTCAACAAGGATGAGACTATTTCATCAAACTGCAAGGTAGTTGCATTGCTACCTATTGCAATAGCTAGACTATCCCACGAATCTTGTAGAGAACACAACAAACTGATGCACTTATCTTCATCTGAAATTTTAATATCAACAGATGATAACTGACTTACCACAGTATTAAATGCATTTAGATGCTTTGTCACTGAGTCTCTATCTTTCATCCTTAGGTTATACAACTTTTTCTGTAGGAACAGTTTATTCACCAAAGACTTAGATTGGTATAAAGTTCCTAACTTGTCCCACAAAGCCTTCACCGTAACTTCCCCTAATACATTCAGCAATACTGAATCTGAGACACACAATCGTATTGTGCTCTTTGCCTTCTGATCCAACTTCTTCCATTCTTCATCGAACACTCCCATTGGTTTAGTACTTGGATCTACTATGATCCACTGATATTTATCCACCAAAAAATCCTCCATCTTGAGTTCCATAACTCAAAACTCTTACCATTAAATTTCTTGATCTCTATCTTTCCATTGCTCGCCATCTTCTTTCACCACCAGAATCGTTCCCACAGATCTCCCACTGAACAGGGTCTACCACAGGCCTGAGCGAAACTCCTCAGCAGCAAAGGCGTCCCCTTGAAGCCAAAACAATTCTGATACCAATGTAGGTTTTAACCCCATACAGAAATTACCTGTATATGAATTCTAAAACACAGAAAATAAACAATGCAAGAGCATAACACATAAAACACATATACACAGAGATTTTCCCCTAGATCCCAAAACCAGGACTACCAAATTGATATTTAATTATGTTCCTTTCAATGTTATAATACATATTTATACATGCTGAAGCATCCAATACCATGGACCGAAAACCATCGCGTCCAAAACCATGTGCGAAAATCATGCACAAAACCATAGGTAGGTCTGCCCAACCTAATATAGGGTCCAAAAAACAAAATTTTATGGGGTGTTATGTCGGACCCCATAGAGGGGGGTTATCTGCACCCCTCAAACCCTTGTGACTCCACCCGCTATGCAATCGGTGCAATGAAGGGGGGCTCCGCCCCCTTCTAACCCCTTGGTTAACTATGTGGGCTAGTGATGGAAAGAATATAACACAAGCCAACACAGGGGCCCACCCACTCAACTGCAAATTTCGACCTTAGGCCTCTGCGCACTCAGCTACAAAGTCTCTACCTATGCTACAACCCAAGACTTAGATTCCTTTCTCTAAGGCTATGACTCTCTTACATGTCCTCCCTCAAACTACTTAGAGCTTAGCTCTTTTTATACAATCCCATGGTCTGGGGACCATGGGTAGATCTCTTAAAGTCGACATTACTTTACAAAAATAAGGGTGGACTACCCTTTATGACACATAACACCTTTGTGCTCCGCGACCACAAAATGCGGAGTCTTTACAGTAATATTACAAAAATTGAATTAAACATGGTCTTTTAACCCCAAAACTGCCCTTAGGGGATCCCCCTCCCAACAGGCCTCCAACACAAACATTGTGACTTGCCCTTGAGTCACTCGGTAGGTGCAGAGATCTTTGTGTGAAGCCCATCGAGCTCGACCCTAATGACTGCAACTAAAATCGTGCACTGAGCTACTGCCTACTTCGCATCTTCAATTGTTTTCTTGGTTATTGCCCCTGCGTTGTCAGCCTGAAGCCAGTGTTGCGTCACTTGCAGAGTCACAAGCTTGCCTTCAATGTTTCCTATGATTGTGTAAGCTTCCTCCAGCCACAGATTTAGTCGCGCCTTCAGCACTTCTTCCTTGTGCAGTGCGGCATCCACCTATTCCTTCAGCCACTTGGCTTCCTGCAGCTTGGCTAACCTCTGTGTCAGTGCAAAAATTCGTGTTGTGCCCTTAACTTCATCATAGCATTGTTGGAGTTCGCACACTTCCGTCTCTAACCTTTAGATGTTTGAATCCTCTTGCAAGCTAGTCAAGACCTCAAACGATTGTTCGAACAACTATGTACAGTCTACTATTGCGCTCTCCACTACCATGACTACTTCTATGACAGCAGCTACCCGTTGTTCCTTTACCTCTGGTGGTGTTGAAGGCAGGGCCCTCAACTGGAGCTTTGTAATTTGTAGGTTCAAATCCAACTGAACTTGCATCATCTTTGTCCGAGTGTTGTGCACTCTTGTGGCCAATTTCTAGATGCAGACCTCGACTGGCTCCTCCTCCAAAATGGCTACCTCCAAGACCATTCTGTATTCCTCCTCCACAACCTGTAGGATCTTCTTGCTCTAGCTCGTCACCTCGGCCTCAGCGACAATGGTAGCATTCCTTTGCAGGGCTATCTACTCATTGTTTATCTTTTGTTCACTAATCACCTGGAGGGCGCAGTACTCATAGGACCTCAACTCTACAATGACTCCATCTTGCAAGAGGTGGAATGCTTCAAGCAGGAGCATTTCCAGGTTCAATCCCACTCCCTTCAAGGCGTTGATAGTGGGCCTATCAGCCTCATTGTCTATTGTTAGTACTCCATCCAGTAGCACTAACGCACTGGAAGCCTTCATGTGTAGCATATCAACAGCCTTTGATGTGCCGATAGCCAAGCTGGTAGACACCATACCAACTTGCGATGCATAGATCTGCAACTCCTGTAGTCCTATCTGGATGGCCCCTAGGATGATCTATTGTTGCTTTTTGAATTGTTGCAGGGCCTCCCTGGTAACATCTTGGATTGTGTCACCGACGTCATATAAGTTGCCCTCCGTTAATGTGATAGGGTCCAGTGAGGTTTTGGTTTCTCTGGATTTCTTTCTGGACCCTCCCTTCTCCAGCTCTCTCGGGCGCTTAATGTAGGCGGACGTCTCCTGAGGGTCCACGCCGTGTTGATCTATGTCCTCCTCTTTGGTCTCAGGTGAAGGCGACCATGTTCCCTTGTCAGAGCCCCGCTCTATGCCACCTGCTTGTTTTCCTGCCTACTTTCCTGTCTGTTCTGCCCGGGCCTCCTCAATAACCTCCTTCTTCCTCTTTTCGACCAGTTGTGCCATCTTTAGCTTGGCCTCTATATTCTTCTTTTGTGCAGTGGACTTGCTTCCACCCATCGCCAAGTCCATGGTGGTGCACCACTCCTCCAGCCATTTATCCAACACCGCATCGATGACATCATCTGTGGCTAGGTACGGCAGATCGTACCAATTCTGCGTAGGGTCCTTCCATGCCCTGATTGAAATTTGATGGAAATCAGCCTTAAACTCGCCATAACTCTGCAGGTTAGCGTATATCATGGGTGAAAATCATGGCTTGCAATTGATAGCCATCCTGATATTCATTTCCATCAAGATCCAGAAGATCTTTTTGTCCTGAACGCGCTCTGCATCCTTGGTCACCCAGAGCGAAGCGTACTTCACTGCTTCAGGAAGGTTTGGAGCAATCGAGGGGAATTGACTCTCCTCTAGTAGCTCCCATGCTATGAGCACGATCGATAGCAAAAGCCACATGTTATGGAAGGTCTTGATTTTCTCTTATGCTTCACGGTAGTCCGCTAGGAACTCTCCACGAAGGTAATCTGACTAGTTAAACTGGACTAATTCCATGCATTGTTGTGCGAGCGCGACAACAGGCATTGGCACCTCGTCGGTGCGGCACTTCCGCATTGCCTTCCCTGCAAGGATTTGCATTGCCACATTCACAGCAGGGTTGCAGATGCTGGAGATAGCATACCCACGTGGCTTCTTCACCATTTTGAACTTCTCTTTCATTGATTCTGTAAGTGCCTGCTTGCCACCCTTGCCGCCAGAGATCATAGCTAGATTTTCGCCTGTATATGGCAAGCATGTTATTATGTGAATCAACATACCAATGATGGCTATTAGTTCCTCCAGCCATAGACACCCATCATGCACCAAGCACAACAGCTGCTTGATGACCAAAACTATCACGGGGGTGTGGTTATAGTGCAGCACCTAGAGCAGGTTGAGTAATCCTAGCTTCTCTACTCCTCTGAGCCACTTCAATGGCTCTAGTGTAGTCATCACCATATTCGTGTCTATGATGTGGTGCATTAACTGTTCAGTCGCCGGGTGCGTGAACTTATCATGGTCCACCAAGTCCCAGCCTTTGAGCTTCAAAATTGGCACCCGTGCCAAACACGAATTGTCAAAAGTGATTTCATCTGGTAGTAGAGGGGTTTGCAACGAAGTCTTACTTTCATCAATGTCCTTTGGGACCTTGGACTTAGGCTTGCGTGGAAGAACAAACTCTGGCAATCGTGTGATATGGTTCGCACCCTGGGCTTCAACCTCCTCTATTTCCACTCCCACATCATCATCGCCCATGGGGATGTCTTCGATATCATCCTCTTCTGCCTCTAGGTTTATGCCCTTACCTTTCTCCTGGGCAGTGAGATTTGGTGGGTTTCGTCTTGGTTACGCACGCACCGATATGGCAGGCTGCTTTCCCTTCTTGTCTTTCATGGTCTCCTTGGTTGGGGTTAGATTTGATTTAGGCATTCTCATGGATTTAGGGACCTCTGCCAATACTTTAGCCACTTCCGAGGCACCTACTTCGGTCTCCATATCAATTTCTTGCACATTCTCCTCGGTTGCCACTCCTTTGGTGTTCATTGCTTCTGCATGTGTCGACATGACACTTTTTACTAGAGCTTGGGTCTCCTTTGACAATTGTTCAAACGCCAGAAAATTGGACAATTGTTCAAACACCGGACTCACTACCAAATCTTGAAAGAATTCACAGTTCAGGTGAACCTAAGAGCGCAACAACTCAATTTGCAAAATGCCAAGTGTTTTTCACTGTACATCCACTTGTAATTTATAGGGCATTATGAATTCAAATCTGACCGTTGCTCCCAAAATCAGTTCATTAATGCTGGATTGGCACTATATTTTCAAGGATCTAAGCCATAAATTTTGTCTTAAATGCTAGCTGCCCACTCTATTTGGCCTCACTTCTGTCGTCTTTTCATGAACAGTGACTTTAATAGTCACTTTCCAATCAACCTGCGTGATTTCTCCCTGGGTAGCACAGCTCCCTCCATGCTGTCGTGGACCTAGTGACACGTCCTCACTCCTCACCATCTTCTAATTGCACAACTCTCCAATCTGGGTAGTGTAGTTTATAGTCCCGCACCTCCTTTCAATAGCCTGGAGTGCTAAGACTGTGCTACTTTCATTTAGTCACATGTCCGGACTGCCGGTGTATGGCTTCAAGCAACTACCATTCACCTTTCCTAGGAAGGGTTCTCCATTTAATTTGACCATTTGTACCACTCCTCCGTCAGTAATCTCCTTAATAACATAATTCCCTAGCCAGTGCATCCTAAATTTCCCTGGAAATTTATCAAACTTACTATCATATAACAAAACCAGGTCATTTACCTTAAATCTATGCAGCTTGATGTGTCGACCATGCCATGCCTTTCCGCGTTGCTTTTGGATCTATTGGTGAAATCCATCCAAAAATATTTCTTCTTTGATCTAATCCAGCTACGTGAGCCTCTCCTCTAGGTCTCCGTGATCTATCATACCTATGAGCGCTACTATGCGCAGACTATGTACGTTGTATTCCATAGGAATTACTGCTTCCACACCATATATGAGCCTAAAAGGGGTTTGTCCAATCAACTTCTTGCATGTCATCCAATAAGCCCACAGTACTGCAGGTATGCGTAGGTCCAAATCACTTCGCTGAGCATTGCAAACCTTGGTCAGCGCATTTTCGAGCACTTTGTTGAATGCCTCCACTGTCCCATTAGCCTATGGGTGATAAGGTGTGCTCTTCTAGTGACATACCTAAAATTCCTCCATCAATGTGTTGATCGTCTCATTCAGGAAGTGTGAACCACAATCACTCATCAGGATCTTTGGACATCCAAATCACATCAGTACATGCTCAAATAGGAATTTCACAGTAGTCACGCCCATGCAATCCTTCACCAACTGCACTTCTACCCAACGAGTAAAATACTTCATCGCAGTGATAATGTACCTTACTCTTGTCTTCCCTTGTGGCTGAATGGGTCCTACAAAATCTATTGCCCACTTCTTGAAGGGTTACAACATCATTTTTGGATTCAAAGGCATTTCATCCCTCCACAATGGCATGCCCGTTCTTTGACATATATCACATGCCTTGCAATATTCTTTTGAATCCTGATGAAGGGTTTGCCACCACAACCCTGTGCATAGAATATTCTATGTGGTTTCTCTCCCTACATAATGTCCTCCCATAGCGCCTCCATGAGCATCCGCGAGGATGCTACTTCATTCAAACTCATGTACATACCGTCGCAATATCTCATCAGTCCCCATCTTGTATAGATATCCAGCAATGACAAAGAAATTTTCCACGCCCACAACTAATTCCTTCTTTTACTGGACAAAGTATCCTTCCGGTGTAGTCACTGTTGTTAGGAAGTGTATTATATCCTCAAAATGACCATCCGTGACATGCACTACAAATAGTTGCACATCAGGCAATCCTTCTTCCAAGTTAGTAGGTTCCTCCCCTGTTTCGATGCGCGATAGATGTTATGGTCCTGCATTCAATCATCTAGGCTTCACAACAACTTCAAAATCGTACTCTTGGAATAATAAGATCCATCTACAGATTCCCCCCCAACACAGGCTTATTGACCAGGTACTTCAATGTGGAGTGACCGTATACATCTTAAAATTGCCTCCTAGAAAGTAGTGCCTATACTTCTGGAGCACATACACCATAGCTAGCCGCTTGTGCTCAGTGGTAGAATAGTTATTCTCTGCTTTGGATAATCTGTGGCTTACAAACGCGATAGGATGGTCCAAGCCCTCTCCACCAACCTATGTCAGTACTGCTCCCAGCACTATACATGACGCATCGACATGTACATGAAACTCTTTCTTCCAGTCTGGGAAGACTAGAATTGGCATGGTAATCATCTTTTCTTTCAATATATCCAAGCTCTTCTTACAGTCATCATTCCAATAGAACATGACATCCTTCTTCAACAATTTCTCCATGGGTGCGGTGATATGGGCATAGATTTTGATAAACTTTCTGTAATATCGTGTATGTCCCAAAGTAGCACGTAGTTGTTTCACACTCCTCGGCACTTCCAAGTTCAATATCACTGCGATCTTTGCAATATCTACAATCAGTCGTTGTTTTCAAACCACATGCCCCAATAGGTTTCCAAAAGGAATGCAAAACAAACACTTCTTGAGAATGAGCGCGATCTGGTATCTTCGACAAGTATCCAACATCAGGTGCAAGCTTGCTACATGGCACTCAACCAACCCAAATATAGTCCAGTCATCAAAATATACCTCCAGGAACTTATGAATAAATTCCTTGAATGTCGCAACAACCATGCGCGAAAATATTGCAGATGCATTCTTCAATCCAAACGGCATTACAGTGTATTGAAAACAACCCCACTCAGTTGCGAAGGTTGTCTTGCTCCTATCCTCCAACACAATTTTGATTTTGTGGTACCTAGAAAATCCATCAGTAAAGGAATATGCTTCCTAGCTGCCTACATTGTCCAATACTTCATCAGTGAACGTAGTCGGGAAAGGATCATGCACACAAGCGTCATTCAGTTTTCTGAGATCCACGCATATCCTTATCTCATCCTTCTACTTCTTCTCTTGCAACACCATTGGGCTTACCCAATTAGATTCTTCCAAAGGCTCAATGATGCCTACCACGAGCATCTTGTCTAGCTCTAAGTGGACCTTTTCTTTATATTTTGGGTTGAGATGGTAAGGCCTTTGCTTAACTAGTTTTGTGTCAAGCTTTAACATGATCTTCATCATTCCAAGGTCCCCGATTATTCCTTTCAAATTTATAAACTTGGTAGGGAATAAGTCCTGGTATTCACGAAGTAATTCAGCGACCTTATCCACCATCGCGTCATCCTAGTATTCTTCAATATTCACGAATTTGAGTTCTACCTCCATACCAATGTTCACTTGTTTCATTCTCAATGATGTGGTTATATCAGAGTTCTCAATCTGCAGTCCTTGAACCTCGCGGTGACCTTCTATTTCTAGAATGTTAATCTTCTACGGATCCTCATCCTCTTCTTCAATAGTTACATTATAACATTTTAGTGCACGAATCAGCTGAGTAGCCCATTCAGGCTGAATCTGGTCTAAAGGATCCTGTGGTATCCTAAATATTGTTGCTTTCACTTCTTTTAGCGCTTCATCAATATTGTCAAACGCGTCCTCAAAACTGAATGTCATCATGAATCCTTCACGCAAGACATCCCATTCGCATGTCCCATGGTGAAGCTCTATTTCTATATACCAATTCATTGGGATAACATCCAAAGTACGATAGAACAGGTGCACCCACTCAGGTTGGGGCTTTTCTCCATAAGCCTGGGTCCATTTAGCCAGATGCATGCACAGATCATTTTGCCCATTGTACTTGTCTGTCAGTCGCATCTTAGGCTTCCCAAATCGTGTTCTCATCATCCTCCTACATTCACGCCAATCATCAAAGCTTCCTTTTTGCGTACTCGACCATCTTGCGGGTGTAGTGCGCAGTGGCCAGGCCAAGGCCTGGAAGTGTTGCATTTCTGGTATCTCCCTTTCAAATGCATCCAAAAAGATATCTACCTCATTCAGACCATCATAAGTAGGAAGATTTCTTACTTCTGACGACACACAACATAGCAACCATGTCATTATGTTGCAATTCAGCGTAGTTACTTCATGTAACCGATTTTTCCAACGTTCTAATTCTTCGTCGGAGTCTGAAGTGTAGGAACTCTCATGATCCCATGTAATCGTCCATCTGCAATGGGATTCACCCATTATTGGTCTTGCATTATTATCTTATAGATACAGTCCAGGTCATCATCACTCTCATAATCACTGACATGTTTAATATAGCGCGATCCTTCAGTAGGATCGAGGGGTACTATTATGCGTAGCGATTTCTTCTCGAAGATCATCTTTCGCTTCTTCAAATTGATTACCCTGTTCATATTTGTAGCCCAGTCAATTCCCAGGAGCGTAGGATAGGGATTGTTGTCATCCACTATCTCTATTGCTTCAAAATCAACCAATGCGCTTGCTCCCTCAATATCCATGGTCACCCCCTAAAGCCACCCCATAGGGATGATCTTCTATTGATCCACTATCCTTAGTTGAATCGAAGACCATTGCAGCACAGGTTTCCCCATTCGCTCCAAAGTCTATTTTGGTAGGACATTCGCATATGACCCCAGATCCAAAATGACCTGATCCATTTCATAATCTCCTATTTGTGTGGTTAGTCTCATCTCCTGTCCCATTCTTGTTTTATGTTGCCAATCTTTTGTACTATGTGCAGCTCACTTGGCGTAGTTCCAGCGCATCTATTGATGAGTTCTTGTAACCCTTTCACAACCTTACGATCACGCACTAACTTCATAAAAGTTTCCAGGAAAGTTGTGAGCATAGAGGGGTCCATCTCTGACTCAGCCTTATCCTTGCTTCCTGAGGTGGAGGCCTCAGCGAAGCTCTTCTTAGCTTCCATGAAGGCTTCACGAGCATGCTCCAAATTGAATTCAGCCTCCTTTCTTGGGGCTTTGCGAACCCATATATTGTCTTCTAGTTGTTTCCTCTTGTCATCTCATGTCGCGATTCCACTTCTGAGCACTATATTTACGTTTGGATCTTCCTCATGCAGCTCAAGCCTCATCATCTACAGGTTCTGAGTCAGTGGAGGTGGTAGCGCCTCTTTTTCACATATCCTAGCTATCAACATAGGATAGTCTTCTATTTCATGATCAAATAGTGTGCAATACTTGCACGACGGACACGTTGGATGAGTGCAATCGTGGACATAGTGTCATGGTCCTCCGCAATTGTAGAAAATAAATTTTCCTTGACCTCTGCCAAGTCCTCCTCCGCCTTGGCCTCATCCGTGCCCCTGAAATCCTATCCATGCCATCCCTGCATTCTAGTCAAGGGGCTGTGTTTTGACCTAAACCTTATAGGTGGGCGTTCCATCCATCATCAATTCATAGCTCCTACAAATATGCCCATCATGTCCTACCAACCTACAAAATTTGTAGAACAGCTGTTGTGGTGCTTGTACATACTTCTTTAGCAAGTGACAGTTATCCGTGGCATGTTTTCTAGCTACCTGATAGATAGCGCACCATAATGCAAGCCCCGCCCTAGGTCCTACTTGAGCTTCTAGCCTTAAAGGCATCGGTCCTCCTCTTGCAATGGAATTTGCAAAGACTGGGCAATGGTCTTTGTCATGACCCTGACTCTTGCATTTAAAGCACCATACCTCCTCGCGTACCTATGGTCGAACCGTCCTGTCCTGCTTCAGACTTTTCATCTCAAGGCACAAATTCTTCAGTTGCGCAAGGATCTGTTGAACTCCTAGACTAGGATCTTGCATTGGAGTTTCATGTAGTCTCATGGCAATCTCCAAGGCCTCTACCTGAGTTGTTACCTTCTACTGTGACAGCACACTCATTAAGTTTGGTAGTAGCGAAGCCACAAACCACTCGCGATGTTGTCCATCTGTCAAATTCATGTTGGGTTCACAGATTGTACATTCATCCTCTGATCTAGTTCCCAAGGCATCTCGCCTAGTTGTATCGCGACCTCTTTGAATCCCACAATCGATTGCACCTCATATTTAGGTCTACTAAATTCCCTATTTATTGTTGCCTAGATGTCTGCTACTCCAGCGTTTGGGTTATCGTTAGAGTACTTAATATACCAAGTTAGCACACGATCTTGCAGAGAACTAACCAGTGTTGCCTTCTTTATATGATCATCTATAACACATTAAGCTTCCGATATAGCCCTCATAATGAACCACAATTAGTCCGGGTCCTCATTTCCCAAGCCTTTGAACAAAGGCAACTTCACTATATTTGCCATACTGAACCACGGTGGAGGTGGAGGTGGTACGGGTGAAGTTGGAGGTGAGGGTGGTGAAGTTGGAGGTGGTGTGGGCGGAGGTGGTATTCACGGGAATCCTTATCTTATCAACTAAATATTACTTCAAGAAGAAACCTTCTCTATCCCTTCTTCGTCACTTTGTGGAGGTGAAATCAAGGGGCTATACTCCGGACCCTTTTTTCCTTCACTCCTGTAAGTTTTTCCGCTTTGCGTAGTCTCGAACATCAAGGTAGCTACATAACCCATTTTTCACACAATATCATTTTAATCTAGGTATTCAAATATTTTACGTACTTACCTCGCGGTCCTTTGAAAAAATGTCACTCTACCTCGTTGTAGCTGACTGAGGTGTCAACCGCAAATTCAGTCACAAATCTTCCTATGACACAATCAAGCCAATGATCGACAGTGCAGGCAATCTTATCCTCTGATGCATCCAACCTTTACACTAGCTCCGAGGTCCACACAATAGGACCATCAAGTTTCCACCTTCCTTGGCTATCTGCTAACTTCGTGATCCACTCGTATAGCTTGATAAGGAAGGAGTAGAAAAAGATCTCGTGGATCTCTATATATAGGTAGTTGTCTAACCACTGTTCTATTGTGAGTCACAGGTTTTTGTTCTCTTGTGTCGTGAATTCATGGATTTTTCTATCCAACCAATGTCCAATCTCCTTCTTAGTTAGATTCCAATGGTACGACATCACACATCTCTCATGCAAATTTCAGTCCTGGCAATGGAACCATTTGTGGCCTAACGGGGCCTGACCTAGGTTTAGTGTTAATTCGCCAAACAAATCCCTACACTACTGGCCCTTTTGACATCAACCCACGGAGCATGGACTAAAGTCTCACCCAAAGCACTATGGGAGGATGCTGGAACCAAGTTTCCACACCCTTAGATGGTTGTGATGTTGTTTGATTTCTTCTATCCCTACCTTTGCACAGATGATCTCGCTCTAGGGCTTGTAAGACAACCCCTCTATTCTGGCTTTCAGTACCTTCACAAAAGTATACGATCGACCTTCGCATAGCCCTAACCTATGGCTCAAGTACTTCAACACTGTTATGGCAGCATGTTGTGCAGATTCCTCAATTACCCTAAGTGATTTGCTTATCTTATCGAATACTTAAAGTTATCACCACGTAATTAGATATTTGTGATTGTGTTTAATTATTCAATGTAATTGCATTCATTCATGCATCATATAAGCATAATAAATGAAATTCATACATAATATATTCAAATCCATCAATAGAACTAAGACACAGAAATTGTATAATAACTCCTTTTATTAATATCTCCCAAGTGTTTATAGACTCTGTCCACCCTACACACACCGCTGCAAGGGTCTACGCACTCAGCTACAGACTTCGACGCTAGGCCTTTGCGCACTCAGCTGCAGAGCCTCTACCTATGCCACAACCCAAGACTTAGATTCATTTCTCTACAGCTATGACTCTCTTACATGTTCTCCCTCAAACTACTTAGAGCTTAGCTCTTTTTATACAATCCCATGGTCCACAGACCATGAATAGATCTCTTACAGCTAACTTTACTTTACAAAACTAAGGGTGGACTACCCTTTATGACACATAACACCTTTACACTCCGTGATCACAAAATGCAAAGTCTTTACAGTAATATTACAAAAATTGACTTAAACATGGGCTTTTAACCCCAAAATTGCCCTTGGGGGATCCCACTCCCAACAGAAGATTTGATTATCTTCTTCACATATCCGAAAATCCGCAAGTGTTAGAATCATTCAAACCGACCCCAGCATACCTGAGTGTTAGAGATGCTAATTCCAAGGTAGACATAGTTTCTATCACAAGTGACTATCCATCCTTATCTCATCAAACAGCTATGACATCCTCCCACCCCACCTACTCTTGATCTCTGTGAAGATTTGGCTGACAAGGTTGTTGGTTGTCATGTGGATTTGTTTCCTCAACCTTTGTCCCTGAGTTTTGTCGATCCTCTAGATTGTATCGTGATGTGTTCTTCCGTTCCGAACTCCACACTTGTTTTTCACGAAGATCAAGTTGTTGATGGAGTTGGTGTTGTGTAGCTAGCTTGCACTGTCATTCATGATGAGTGTGTGAGGGAATCTAAAGAAGAACCCACTTTGAAGGATGACCTCCTTTTTTCCGCACCTCCTCCACTCTATCCTGACATCCCTTGTGATTCTTCCATTTCTGATTTTCCCTATGAAAACTTAACGACTGATGTTTCTACTTTCGATCATTCACAGGACACACTAGATGTCAATCTATCATTGCATTGTGATGACGACACATATTTCTTTGAAAATCCACTCAATCTTTCATCTGTCATTTCTGAAAACACAGAGGGTGAACATACTTATTTCTCATCAGCCCCTCTGCATGATTCATTAGATCATGAGGATGTTGATCAACATCTTCAATTTTCTGATCATGGTTGTTGTGATCTCTTCACTCCTTCATTCGATTATGATGTTGATTCACTCGTTGTTAATCTTCTTAAGCCACTGGTCTCCAATAATCTACCTACTGATGAAGTGGAGACCCCTCAAGAATCTGAGGCACTTTAACCTACGCTAATCATTATGTCAGGCCCTCATTGTCCTGAGGTTAGTTCCACTTCTGATCAGAAAATTGTTGAAACACCGAAGGCTCCTCATCACTCTCCTGTGTGCATTGAAAATCAATCTAGTTCACATATTTCACTTCCTCCACCTAAACCACATGATCCCATTGCTCACGCATTGGATGAATCATACACAATGAGCATGCTTGTAAAATGAAAGTTTTCTTTCTTTCTCATGTTTTCTCGTTTTTCATTGTCGAAATATTCTGCATGTTTATCATCTACACACAATGTGTCCCATCACCATGATATGTTTGCAGAATGCTTATCCTGCACTTTTACTATTTTCTTTTCTATGGACGCTTTTGAACTCAGAGCAGTCTTCACTATTGTAAATTTCTTCTTTGCTGGTTTACACAGTTATCTTTCTTGTGAACCATGCCTTCACCAAAATGGGCCATCCAATGTGTCGGTGGTTACATTGGAAATATCACTTTACGTGAGCAAGCCCATGCACTTTTTAGTGTAGGAATAAAAGTAGTGTTTTCTTTCTTGCTTTGCTTTTCTTTCTAGTTTGCATGTTTGTTTTCTTGCTTACTTGGTGTGTTTTCTTTGCCTACTTTTTTTCTTTCACTTTACTTCTTCTCTTTGCTCTCTTGTTTGTTTGCTTTTTTGAACTCATAGGTTAGTCTCACATGAAACCATGTTTGGCTCTTGAGACAAGTTGGGAAATATAAGAGGACCGATACAGCTATCAACATTTGGTTATATGTTGTCCTCTCTCTTTATCAAGAGCTTGTTGTATTTAGTCGACGATACCCTTATGGAAAATACGTTTTGTTCAAAGTGATTCTTGGTGAAAAAATAACGCTTGCACTTTTAACTAGTACCACCTACTCTAATCAATTTTTGTGGGTTAACCCTTGTCAGCTCAGTCAAGTAGAGTAAGGTGAGGGGGAAAACCTTAAAAAGTATGTTAGGGGTATATATAACATACATTTCTGAAGGGACAACCTCTTTTTCTCTCAACAAGTCGGGATCCTTCTTCCACCTCATAAAAATAAATAAGTGCCTATGCAAAGTTATTTGAAAAATGAAAAAAATGAAAAATGAATAATGTGAAAAAGCGAAAGGATTCTTGTGCAGAGAGGTGATGCAAGTAACTCTGTCAGGGTACTGACCAGACTCGCTAGCAGCATAGTGATGCTTGTGTTCCTGCATGACTCCATTGGAGTACTTTCCAGGCCTACTGGTAGCAGAGAAACACCAAATATGAAACTAAGAATCTGACATTTATATTACTTATGCATCTATATACCCCTCATCCCAATCGAAACAACTTAGTTGACTTGGCTTGGGATGTGTGCTAACTGATCAAGAGAATGGTAGGGACTATATATTTTTTCCCAACTGAGTGCTTAAGCCATGACAATCAAAGAATCGAACAATACTTATGGAAAGGTTAGACTTGCTTTTCACGAGACAAGGTCCATACAGAGAGCTGGAGTTCTACCAGTGTCTTGCCAATGTTGTAGCGGCTACAACCACCCTCCAAAATTTTGGCTTGCACGAAAATTTCAAAGCCTACCTTGGATATTGTGATCGATCATTCCTTGGTCACTTGTTGGTAAGCTCATGATCTCAAGCCCCCTCCTTGATCTTAAGATTTGTTCACGTTCTCATATTTATGGAGTACGTGTCATCTTTGAGCATTAGGATTATTGTTTGTCATGCAAAGGGAATGTTGTTCTTCCTCAAGGGGAAATCTTATGTGTATGGGTCATTCTCATTACATAGACATGTTTCACACACACTTCATGCACTCTTCTCACAAAGGTTATTGCATCAAGTAGAGTATGTCTTTTATGTTATGGATGGTCTATGTTGTATCACTAAGTGTTTGTGTCTGATCATAGTCAAGTTATATCATTGTTTGCATCAATCTCAATGATCTTACACTCAGCCCAGTTTCCCAAGAAACCTAGCCTCATCCAGCTTTCTGGAACTGCACACTTTTCTTCTACAACCCTCAATATTTTTTTCCTTGCCTGTTGGAACTACACAATGCACAGAGACCCCAGCCTCCCTTGGCATCCCAAACTGCACAGTGGTTTCCTCCAGTGTCCTTCCCTAGCCGAAACCCATAGTCTTCAGAAACTGGGTAGTGTTATCCCTCAGCTACCTAGCCAGCACGACTCTCCATAAATGTCCAAAGCAATCAGACAGCCATCACTGCTCTCTAGAAATGTGTAGAGTAGTCTGGTTTCCCTGAATTCAGAAATTGTGCAGAGGTGTACTCCCAGGACCCATCCTGCAATAGTGTCCTGCATCTCAAAAATAAACAGTGTTTTCCTAGATTTCTAATCTGTCTTGCACTCAGAAATTGCATAGAGAAGGAAACCAACCTTACTCTGAAATACTGCACAAATCATCTCAGTAGCAGTCAATGTCCACTGAAACTATGCAGATCATCCCAGTAGCAGCCATTATCTATTGAAACTACACGAATCTATCTCTTAGTGATTACAGGAAAAGATGACATGCTAGATCACTCTCAAGGAGTTGAGGAGAAGGAACAAGAAACCAGGTTATGATAAAAGTTCAGGACCTCATGCAAACTTTTCAGATGCAAGATCATCTCAAGGGTAAGTACAATAAGTAAAGAATATATTTTGAATTACATCTCTTAGTATAGCTTTAAGGACTTCTTACCATTGTCATATCATGTTGTCTTTGATAACATGCATGTTTGCAAGCACAAAGTCATTTCATTTGTTTCCTCTACGTGTCTTGCTTCTTTTTCGTTTGTTTAACCAACTGTCGTCTTTGGCATGTTGATTGTTATGCCATGCTTGTGACCCAATTCTAGTAATGTTGAAGTTTTGTCTTTATGTGCATGATTTGTTTTCGCTTTGTTGACATCAGTCGCACTCACACATAAAGGTGTAAACACTATCACGCAAGTGTCGTCATGGACATTTGAAAACATATCTCAAGCATCACACTTATTGCTCTTAACCCTTGAGTCAGTCTCACTGAGCACATGTTTATCTCGTTGGTTTGAGGTGTCTTGTCATCGAGTTGTGCTAAGTTTGTGATCACATTGTCATGTATGCACAAGTACACTTGCTTTCACACAATCATTTTCCTAAAAATCTGTTGACGAACAATCCTCTTTCAACCAAACCTCGATATTAGTGGCCTTGCACTGCTTCTCAAAACTACATAGAGCTTGAAGCTATCCTCTAGGAAGCCTGCACTATGCAATTTTGGGAATGATCCAGATGAATGTGTCCCAGAACTGCACATAAGTTGTCTCAGAACCTGATCCAGTCTATGCTTCTCGCAATATCTCCCATCAAGCCTCCCATTGATCAACCAGAAAAATTGACTTGAGTTGTGACCCAAGGCTGTACTGATCTCCAAAAATGTGCACAACCTGTCCAACCTAACTACCTTGCACTTCTTGCAGAAACTACGCAGACATGTGGGATAGACCTTTGCTTCTTGTCACTGCATTGCCTTGGGAAATTGTGCAGATATGTCAAGCAATCTTCCCTACTGGGTTGCTCGTCATCAGCCCAGAAATTACGCAAAGTTGTCTGGAACTTACCCTTCTGCCTCACTCTGCAACCAACCTAGATATTGTGCAAATATGTTAGGTAGGCTTCCCTGTTGGCCCACTTTTCTCTTGCTCAGAAAATTGCACAGATATGGCTGTCACCTGCCCTTTTTCCCTGCTCTGCAATCAACCCATAAATTGTGTAGATTTGTAAAACAAGTTTCCCTGTTGGCCTACTCTACTCTCACTAGAAAAATTGCGTAGAACTAGTTGTCACCTGCCCTTCTGTCTTGCTCTGCAATCCTCCCATAAATTGTGCAGTTATGTTCAGGCCCAGATTGCCTCCCAGAATTGCGCTATTTTGACCAGCAACTCCTGCAGTGTGATCTTGTCCTCCTCTGGAAAACTGCGCAGATTTTTCTGCTACCGCATCATGCTGCTCGCACTATCTTCCCTGGAGAAATTGTGCAGATCCCACCTGGATGACCTACCCAGTGCTCCCCTTCAAAATTGTGCAAATTGGCCCATCAATTCCTCGACACCCTGCTTGGCTTCCTCCCAAAAACTGCGCAATTCTGCCTCCCATCTAGGTTTTGCCCCGCAAGTGTCACTATTATCCTAGATTACGTAAATCTGCCTCCCAGTGACATTTGTGCATTTTTTCCCAATAGTTCTCCAGAGCCTTACATCCCGGCCTAAGTTGTGCTCTACATAGTTTCAGTGCCTTGTCCCTCTCCCGGTCACCTAAACTGAAACGGAAAACAATGCATCATATTAGACTAGGAGATTTTTGGATTTGATGTCATCTCATCATGAGTGATTGCAGGAATAGGTACATTGATGAAACATGACATAAAGACCAATGGGATGGAGAAGGAGTGCATGCTAGAAGACTTTCTCAAAGTTGAAAAAACACAAGAAGCACATCAATAAACGAGTGAAAGGGACACATGCACATGCACCATCAAACAAAGACCAAGACCATTGAATACCCTGTGCACTTTTCCATGCAGAGGTGAAGACATGTTACACCGAGAGTACACCATCACCCAGCAGCACAGCAACTTGACAGAGACACCATAGTCAGCTAGTACATGTTAGTAGTTTAATGTTGAGTTGCATCATGAGTTGTCTCAGCCACATCACTACTATGGACCATACTTTTTGTAATCAATGTAATGTAAAGTGGAAGTCCAAGAGACCCACATATGAAGTTGAAGAGTCATGTAAAGTCAAAAATTCATAGGAAGTCAAATAGTCATGAAGGAAGTCAAAGAGTCACAAGGGTCATGTATTCCCCCTTAGCTATATATACCCCCTCATTGTATGAGAAATGGACTTTTCACCTTGGCTCCTCCCACATAACCTTGAGAGTCTGTAGTCTTTTCTTTAAGGAGCGGGGAGTGGCTCCAATGTCCCACTATTGGGACTAGTGATGTATGGTGTACAGATGTGTCTTGGATCTTTTTCTTAATTCAAAAGCCTGTCTCAAGGCAGCACATTTTCAAGCATGTTTTGTATCTATTTGTAATATTATTCTTTAAACATTTGTAATGCATGTTTCCTTAACCTATACTAAGATAATTGAACTACTTCATTTATTTTAGTACTCTTATTGTTGAATATGTGTTGTATTGTTTATCACTATTATCCCATTTGTGCGGACTACTCCACTGGACATTAGACGGACCATCTTTGTCTTTTATTGGTTTTAATGACTGTCACCTCCGTGTGGACTATTCTACTAGATGGTGTACTTGTTTTCCCTTGAAGTTATCATTTCATGGCTAGCACATCCGCTGTGGACTATTCTGCTAGATGTTGGATAGAACCTCTTTGTTGTTCGCGTGTGTTTCTTCCTGGCTTGGGACTATTCCTTCTCATCAAGAGTCTCACTTTACTCCCCCCTTTGACAGTAAGAGAGCCTGGACACAGAGTTATATTTTGCACTTACCAGGAACAATCACCTCGCTTTCTTGAAGTTACAAGCATAACACTCCCATGTGTTGAACAAAAAGAGCTAAGGAAATCTCTAAGATAATGGAAACTGGACCATCATATTGGATGGGACTCCTAGACCAAATGGTGTGAGGTCTAGTTGGGACGGGGAGGTCCCCTAAATGTTGGTGGGTCCAGCACTGTCAACGGTGCCCAAAAATGTGTTAACAAATATCATGATCAAACTATAGATATCATGATCAATACATAATATTTTTGGTACAAATATTTAACAGATATCATGATATGTAATGTGAATGACACAATCTCACCCAACTGCAACCCTACTTAAATTTGAGGTCTTTGTTTGTGGTCTTCTCATATACCCTACTATCGATGATGGGTGGGTAAACGGAATTTCATTAAGAATGAATGTGTGAGATGAGAAGGAAAGAAATAAGAGGATTTTCTACTCTAATATTATCTATTGTTGGTATAGAAATAGGAGTAAATCCCAATAACTTTAAGAAAATATTGACAGGTTATGAAAAATATTGCCCTTCTTTTGAAATATAGAAATTTAATTTATCCTTCAAAAATTGACAAGTGATTTTGATATTTTAAAATTTTTTTGAAGGGCAATTATTATTTAGCCCTTCTAGGACGAGTCAGAAGCCCGAGGAAGGACTGGGATGGTTTCCATTTTAAATTCTACTTGAGGGGCTAGGACAGGTTCAATTTTGAATGCTACTCGAGACTGAATGCACTTTTATGGTATTTTGGAATATCATTTGGTTAGTGTTTAATAAAGTTATTTACTTTTAGTTTATAAAATTTAGATGGGTGGGTTTGTGTGGAGTTTATTTTTTCATTTATATAGTTGAGGGTGAGATCAAATAATGGAGAATTAAAAAGTTGTATTTAATTTTTTTATGTTTTGGCTCTTTTTCCAAAGTATGTTGGTCAATTCTGATTAGTAGAGATTTGCTGGAATCACAAGTTTGAGTTATGAAATCAATGTAATCCAAATTTTTCAAGGTGATGAATCTATTTATGCATTCAAAAATACATTTTAAACAAATAAATAAATAAATAAAATATCACCATTTTGCCAAAAACTTTGTTGACTTATTCCAACTAAAAACACAAAACTTAGAAGAATTAGACTATGCCAATGAAATACATCCAAGGGGCATAGGCTAATGTTTGTGGCATATTCATAGTGACAATGTCCCACAATATTGGTGATCACTAGTTTTTAAATCCAACATTGAGTGGAATGAAATAATATATTTCTTAGTTCTTCCAAATAAAATAATTTAATTTTTTATAAAATCTAAATTAAATTTATAAAACATGTTCCAGACTAAAGTCTTATTGATTTGACAAAATGAGGTTTAATATTCTTAGATAACATCAAATACTATGGAAAAATACCATGAGTTACCCAATACCATGAGAATACAAACCTTAAATCACCTCATAAACCCATCAATCACTAAATTAAAGTTATCTTAGTTACTCTATCATCAAGTCAATATTAAACCAGCATTCATGTTTTAAACTTGACTTGTGATAAACACTTGTTCCCCTAAGATTTTTCTTTGTAACATGGTTCAAATGAAATATTAGTTTAGTGTATATTAAACAAATTGGAACCACTTTGCATATAGGAAAGTGATTGTGAGGTTGGAAAACTACCTTTTGTGAGTACTTTAAATATTTTAAAATATTTTTTTATAAATAAAAGTATAAATTTTATATTATTTTTCCTTAATGAAGGGTACATGTAAGGCCTTCGGTTAGTAGTGCATATGAAACCTCCATTTGATTAGTAGAACACCTTTGTAAGGTGGGATATTGGGGTTGTCATGATGAGTGAGAGAATTGACTCAATTTATTAGAGGCATGCTTGGATGAAACAAAGATGGGATGGAGACATCTTTGTATAAGAAGTGGGTAGGAGTGTCTTGGGGCCTGATCTAGACATGAAACCCAAGGACACTTGCATCCCTTACTTGCATAATATGTTGGCTTGATGATATGAGTTTGTGCAAGGAAAGGTGAAATGGTACGATGGTTCAACAATATTTCCTAAGAAAAATGCTAGCTCAGATAGCAAAAGAGACATGTGGGGCCAACATGGAAAAAATAAAGTTGGGGTGTGAATAAACCAATGAATGGATAATAAATGGAATCATTATTTCTGGGGTGAATCCATGTGATGATCTTGTGACTCAAATAAAATATTCACCAAATAATTCAATTCCCCGTGAATTGGAATGGACACATCTACATGGTGATTGAAGGATTGGCTCAGCTAAAACACCAGAAAAAGTGATAGGTCATGGAAATGGATGGGCACATACATATAATGGAAGGTTAGACAACCCAAACACACAACACAACATGTAGATGAAGTCAAAGAATGAAGAGAACAAGAAAAAATGGAAAGAGTCCACAAGAAGAGTTGCACAAATGAACAAGTAACCAAGAAAACAGATAGAGCACGACCAATGGAGATAGATTTTGGTTGTGATGGCTATAGTGAGGCACGAAAGTTTGGTTGTAATGAGTTCAAGCAATTATTTCAGGCATAAATATATATAGGGGAAAGTTGTAAAATGTCTTAGGTATTATTTATTATACAAGCTATCAGTCACTTGTAAAATCCATTGTAATATAAGATCTTGAATTGTAACAATGTATGGGTGTTAAGCATAGTTTGTTTTTTCCAACATATATTTGGTTTCATTCAATTTGTGTATGTTTTATATTTTATTTTTTAATTCTAATGTTTGAATAGTTAATTATTCTATGAAAGGTATATGTAATGAATTTTCTAGGTGTTAAAGTGGGAATTCAATAAATGAGTAGAACATTATTCTTATCCATCACAAAAACATAAGATTTAGTACAAGTCAGCTTAGGGAAAAGTATTGGTGCACCCTAAGTGATGCATAGCTCAATGAAGTACACTTGGGCTTGTTTAACCCCCAATCTTGAGACATCATGGTGCCACACAACTCTAGGGGCCAAATAACTTGAATGAGCCAACTTATGTAAGACTATAGATAGACTATGGGCATGTAAAATATATTATGAAAGAAAATTTAAAGAAAACTTGGTGATATTCACCATTATTACCAATGCGACTGATGATATCAAAGTAGAACAAAGTTTGAGCAAAGTTGGGGTTTCTAGATCAACTATGTGGTAGGTCAAGCATTTCATTGGATAAGAAGAAAACTTGGAACATGATAGCAATTCATATAAAAAGTTGATAGGAAAATTGATGGATATTTATAGCCTTGGAATGATGAGTTAGGTTGAGTATAGCTCCAATACCTTATATTATAAATTACTAAGATATGCTTCAGCTCGAGCAGACAGATCATTTCTACGACATTTTTGGGATGAGAAGATGTTCTAGGGCCATAAACCAACCATAGGAATTAACATGTTTTCAAGTTTATCAGTTGGACTTACCAATGAAATAGGTTGAGCTTAGCACACATGAATTACCGGTAATACAATGGCACAAATGAAACTTAACATAGAACTCAACCTAAGGTATAGGTATGGAAGCATGAAGGACAAAGCTTAAGCAAACCAAGATAGGCGCCATGACTAGAAGCCTAAAGAAGATGGGAAATATTAGTGCATAAGTGGCATATTGATTAATGATATGAGGGAGTTATTAAATAGAATCAAACCTTTACAAATGGAAATGTTTGGGTCACTCAAGAAAGACGATGGAAAATATGGAGAAAATATCACAAAAAGGAAACAGGCCAAACTGCTTGACCATAGAGGTAAGGTTGCTCAGTGTTTTCTTAATAAACATAACCATTTCATAAGATATTTACCCTTGAAGAAAGAGTTGAAACATTTGGAATAAAACCAAGTTTGTCCAATATAAAAGAAGCCCACAACCTTGGAAGAAGTTATCCAAATGCAACAACCTTCAAAGAAAATTTTGGATGGGTTATAGGAATTAATAGTGCATCTAGATGAGTTCAAAGAAAAATACTATAGATTTGGTCTGAAAGATAGAGAATAAGGAATTTCTTTTGTGGATGTGATGGTGAGTGGTTTAAAAGTGGCATCCTTTGTAGACACCAATGTGAGCCATAGTTTTATGAGTGAATGGATTGTTATGTAACTCCAAAGTAAGTCTAATAATAGTATGTGCACATTCAAGGTGGTTAACTCAACATTGAAGCTAGTGGTTGGGGCAGTTCACTCCACATGCTTGAGAGTTTAGAGTTTGCTTGTAAATTTGGATTTTATAGTGGCTCCATTGGACAATCATACAATGGTCTTGGAGAAGGATTTTCTTAAGCTCATCAAGGTAGTTCCTAGTGTTGCTTCATTTTATTGGATGAATTCAAGACACTAAGTATGCCCATGACAACAAAGAAAAATATTGGATGGATGCTTAAGATATCCATGATCACGTTGATTGAGGAAGTCAATATCTATGTAGATAAAACTTATGATGTGGTGCAACAACAAGTGAAAACATTGGTTATATCATATTTGGGTAGTCTAGGTGAAATAGAGTAAAGGTCGAAAACAATAGAGATGGTGGAAGAATCAGTCATGAAGAACAAGAACCAATTGTGGAGCCTACAAGACCAAAATAAAGGGAATTAAGGAAACTTGAAGTAAACCCTCACAAATATTGCAAAATTCATTGGTAAATAGTTTGAACATGATTCACCTTGCTTGCATCCAAGTTGCAATCAAGTTGTGCCAAAACAACCACAAGTTTTGCTCATAGAAAATAAACCAAGTGTGGAGAAATGCACAAAGGCACTTTCTTGAATTGATTTGGTTGCAAATGTGAAAAAAGCATGAGAATAGGATCATGACCCCACAACCACTATGAACTTCTGTAGAAAATTCATGTGGATATATGAGTTCCATCTCACCATGGAATGACTTGAAGAGTTGGAATGAATACTAGAGAAAGTTAGGATGGTCTTGAGGTACTTGTATAGGAAGAATGAATCAAACACTATGTTTTCCCATAGCCTTGGTGGAGGCTACCAAATTTAATCCATCTATTGAGTAGACCATGAGTCAACACACTACTAAGAAGAGGATAGTGTTACCTTAGGTTCCTTGAGAAAATGTTGTTGTAGTAAAGTTAAAATAGAAATAACTTAGTGAGAGTTGTTGGGTTGTGGAATATAGCAGTCAACCTAATGAGTTATAGATAACAATTGGGTGGTTTTGAAATAGATGGCATAACAATTGATGAGAATGATCTAGTATATGAAGCTAAGGAAAATAACCTTACATTGAGATTGGAGGTTGTACATGAAGACAAACTTGTGAATGAAATGATTTTGTTTGGCATGAGGAAGTGCATATCAAGAGTTGCACATGACAATTGGATTAGAAACCCAACAAATGAAAATTTTGAGGCCAAAAATGTGCAGATACATGGTAGAAATGGTTGAAGTAATGGTGCAATGATAACTTGAAATGGTTCAACATTTAGGAAAAAACTATAAAGGAAAATAGTAGCAATATAGAAATGGCATAATCAACATGGCAGAGTTGGGTAAGGGACATTCATTATTGAAGGTTAAATGGTCACACCACATTTGGGTGGAGATAATGTGGGAGAAAAATGAATCACAATTCAAGTTGAATTGGGAAAATTTGGGGTTTCCAATGGACAAATTTGGATATTCTAGCTTTAAAATTTAGGGTTTCTAATGGCACAAACCTTGGGATTTCCAATAGACTTAGATATGGATGGAGGCACAAATTCAAGAAGAGACGTGGAGATGGAATATTTTGAGAATGTTGGTGAGGATGAAAATATTTTTTTGTGGGGAAGTATCTAAGGCCTTTGGTCAGTATGGCTTGCAACAACTCTGTCTTACTAATAGAGCACCTTGGTAGGAATGGATGTTAGGGTTTCCCTAATGAGTAAGATACTTGTCCTTATTAATTCAAGAAATTCTCACATGAGATGAAGAAGGGATAGTAACATATCTATATATGGAATAGGTAGGAGTTCCTTGGCACACGATATAAATGCGCAACCTAAGGAGACTTGTATCCCTTACTTGCAAAAGATGTTGGCTCAATGAGACAAGTTTGCATAAGACAAGGTGAAATGGCATGATGGATCAGTTAATTGGTGTAATGCAGTGCTATCCTATATTGAACAAGGCATGAATGGGGTTAACTTGGACAAAGGTGAGTTGAGGCATGAGCAACCCAATGAATGGACAAGCACATTAGAAAATATTGCATAATTTATAGTGCTTTACCAATGCTAATTAGACAAATGCATGTCGAACAGCCATCGAAGTGGATTAGCATGTTTCATTAGGGGATTTTCATTGAATCTTTTTAAGATGCACAAATCTATTTATTGTAAGTTCCACGCATAAAGACTACCAAGTGGCAACTAGGGAGACTTAATTCCCCAAACTTTCATTAAAATCACTCATCTTAGTTGTGATATAAAATGGTACATTTGGTCATCATATTTTTCATTTGTCATTTATAAAGAGGCTTTAGATATCAATAATCTTTCACACATCTGACACATATGGTGGCATAACTCTAATGTAAAAAAATGACACTTTTGGGCCATTTTGTGATGCATTATTTTGCATTATTTTTTAGAGTGGAAACATGGACAGGAAAATTATGTCGAAGGTGGGTATCAGAGTAGTGATGTATTAGGAGAGTTTTCAATGTAGACCTGCAAAACATTTCTTTTTTATGACAACAAATCCATCAGTATTATGAAAAACAAATGATACTTTAAAAAAAATAAAAAATAAAAATTATAAACTAAACCCATGGTTATAATGCATTGTGCATAGTGCAACAACCCCACCCCAATTCCATAGGCAGCCTTAAGGAAATTTCCACTTTCATACTTCATTTCAAGACCCAAAATTAGGGCAGCCATTAGACTCATATCTTCATGAGATTTCCAATGATATCAACTTTGTTCACTTCTTATTTCTAGGCATAAAATTGTCACCTTCTAAATCTCTCTCAATAGTTCTCAAACATGCCCACTAAATGCATACCACAAAGCTTTCACCGGTGCATGCAAATAGGCACAAAAAAACTGTGCCCAAGGCACAAAATGCACACCAAATGCATGATGGAAATGCACATCTAAGGAAAAAATTCACACACAACCCTTAACAAAATCCCCATTAGGTTTATCATGCCCATGATATGCACATCCATCATATTAAATGCATGCCATAAGGCTTCCACCAATGCATGCCCATAGGTACAAAAATGTAGACCCAAGGCATAAAATTCATGCCCATCCCTTAATAAAATGTCCACTAAGATTATCATGCCCACAATATGCACACTTACCATACTAAATACATGTCAAAAATCTTCTACCAATTCATGTGCATAGGCACAAAATGCATACCCAAACCTTAAGAAAATTGCCACTAGGATTAAGGAGAATGCATACTTAGTACTAAGAAAATTTCCGACTAGGATTAAGAAAAATGGATGTCCAACACTTGAGAGAAATCCCCACTAGGATTAAGAGAAATGCATGATACCCAATACTTAAGATAAATTCCCATTAGACACCATTAGACTTAGATTATTTTTGGTCTCTAGGACTAATTACTCTAGGACTATTTAAAGCCTTGGAGATAATATTACAAGGAATAATCCTTCTACATTTTTTGAGAGGTGGTACTCCTCTTTAATATGATACAAAAATACATAAAAAGGTACATGCGTGATAGATCACCATGGCTGTTCAAAACAAAGACATGAATAGAGATGCTCTACATTATGCATTTGCAAAAAAATACTACAAGTCATTTTCATACTCAGCACATATAAGTTTCATACACAAATTCCTACTATTATACCAACATATAAAGTCTGAGAAGCTAATTTATCTTTGCAAAGGTTTCACAGTTGCCACATGTCAACAAATGTTGTACTCAAGCGAGAGAACAACATTATATTATCATCCCTTTCAACCATTTATGGGTACTAAGGGATGGAACTTTCTCTTTACATGTTTAAACCTTCTTTAAAAGTGTAACACAATTGTATATATTTTCTACTAGATTGTAAAATGGTTTTACATGTAATTTGTTCAATCTTGATACCATACTTTCAACCTAAGAATTAATTTGACCATGCTTATAAGATAACATCAATGGTTCATTATATAACAACATATATGCATCAATGAGACCAGATCTTGTATACCCACATGAAACATAGGTTATTCCTTTCTTACATTTCCATTGTAAACAAGAAGAAATCAATAGAGAATAAAAGGTTATATGACTAAATAGTATTTAAATAAATAAAGAAACATATCAACATGTACAAGACTCTAGAAAGACTAAAATGGAAAACCTAAATGATCATCTTCATTTCAAGCATCATTTATTCCATATTAAAATGGCTAGCCACATAAAGGTGGAAGCTCAACATGAGCATCACTCTTCCCATACCCAATTTATCTAATGAATAGTAATTGGAAGTGACATAGTAAGATTCAAGCATAGAAAGTAAGAAAACAAAAATTAAAGGTAAATAAAAGAAATAATTTGTGGGTAGATATGTGGGATTGTACATACAAAATATATGAGATTCAAGTAGAGGAAGGTCGAAAAGAAAAAGTCATAGAAACAAATAATTGATATTAATAAATTTTATCATCAAAATATGTTTCCATTATACATGTGTCTCATAATATATACAATCATTTATTTTTCCATTTCTTAGTTTGTATAAATTTCATGATTTGGTCCCTCTTTGTATTTGGTAGATTCAAAGTTAAGATAAATCTATGCTAGTTGATAGAAAAGCTATAAATCCTTGGTTTAATTAAATGTGAAAGGTGAAAACCAATTAATTTATTTGTACTTTCTCTAATTATTCAAAATAAATAAATAGTTTATATTATTGTCATATTTTATATACCTTATTTTTTTATATCTATTGAAGGTAGTTATATTTTTTTCATTTATGGTCAAAAATCTTTTGACTCTAAATTAATTTGTAAATTTTTAAAAACAATTTACAAAGTCCACTTAAAGTTTTTGTAAAAATTAAATATATTTATCATTTTGAAAATTAAAAATAGTTTTTTGAATTTTTAAATTTTGAATTCCTATTTTTTTTATTAGTGGATGTACAATGAATAGACAAATTTTATGTGGTTTTAAATCAAATTCTCATAGATAAAATTTGTTTTAAAATCTATTAAAAAAATCCCCACACCCACCAAGTGTCAAAAAATTAATTACTCAATATAGTTATATATAATGTAATATATTATATATATATATATATATATATATATATATATATATTTCTTGATTTGACACATGAACGGATCGGACTATTTACAACAATTGAAGAAAAATGGTAGAAGACACTAACATGAACTTCCGGCTATAGAATTGTGTTCCTTCCTTTGTGTGTTTGTATTCTTTTTTGTTGTGAGGACCTATCCACCACCTATGGATGACATACTTCCTAATCCATTGTGAACTTCCAATCCATGATTGTTACATAGTGGAGCATTAAATAATAGAGAAGGAAATCAACACCCATGGAATATGGTCAGTTAATCTTTCATTATATCCATCTAATTTCAATGAATATGTTTGATTATTTCAATTCTTTTCATTCACGAAAAGAGTTTCATAATTTGGGAAACCACCCATAGACATAGTGGTAGGGAACCCAAGCATCCATTCATTTTGAAAAATGCCCTGTCAATTAAAATTTTGCTTAGCAAATCTAAAAAACCATGGAAAAATGATGACCGTGCAACCTACTTTATGAATGTGGGGATGGGGGGCACCTACCTCACCAAAACATTATTCCATGTGTTTGGGAGAAAAAACCAACAATATTCCTATAAATGCTTGTTTGTGTATCCAGTGCATTCAATTCCTACAAACTACCATTCACTAGTTTCCATAGATCGCCAACTATGTTTATTCTTTCAGTTAAATTCAAACAAGAAAATGGCCCCTCTTAGTTGTGTCTGAAAATAATTGAACGGAGTTTTAGTTGATTTTCAGTTTTTGTGATGGTGGAATCGATGGGAAATCCTTATGGATTTTCATTGAAAAAATCTCCAAACATCTTCCATGATGATTATGTCATGCCTCTATTGGCTAAGTCCATCAATAAGCTTTTGTCTTTGCCAAGGAAGGCTTTCAATTCCTCTATAGTATTGGAAATAATAAGTATTTCTTTTATGATTTCTATCTTATACTAGTTAAGATCACTTAAGAAAACCAAAACACAAGATGTACAACAAAAGAATAATTTTATTAATAAGAATTATGAGGATTCCAATCCTCTTTTACAATAATTCAAGTTCTGATTTGTACAATAACACATCATGGCTCTGGCCCTAGATGAAGACTCCAATATTTAATTTCAAACCGAACTCTAATATGTACTACACCAAGCTCCAACTTGTTCTACTTGAGGACTCCAATCCTCTCCAATAATATAGGCTCCGACCTAGTTTTTCACAAGGCTTAAACCTTAAGTGAGAACACCAATCCTCTAGAGTTCTAACCCTTTTATTTTGCTTCATTTCTTCAAGATGATTTTAGTGTTGCTTTAGTACTTCCAATATCTTCTTCAAAAAGTCCTAAAAATAACTCTAAGATTTTCTTCAACAAATGCCACAAATAGTCTCCAAAATACTTCAGGGGCTAGTTCATCAAGGTCAACTCCAACGTGTCTCCAAGACTCTTCATGTTTGCACAAACAATATTCTTTAAATATATTTCATAGGGGCTTCAATAATGTTTCTTATTTATAGATGATTGCTTCAAAAAGGCTACTTCAATTAGGGTTTCTTAATTTTTCTCCAACAACTAAACAAAAACAATTTTTCAATGATGGTTTCAGGATCTGCACAATAAGTATTTTACAAGTTTCTTAACAAGACTTAAAAAGTGTCTCCGACAATTTTCTAGTTCTCCAAAATTCTTCTTAAGTTTTCTCCAATGAAGGTTTAGATATGCCTTAACAAACCTTCAATAAGGTTGCTTTAATAGACCTAGTTTTATCTGAGAGAAAGCCCAAACTCTCCTCTCAACTATCAACTCAATATATTCTCCAAGTTTTCAATACATCAAGTCTTCTACAATAAGGATCCTAAACAAATTCTATAAGGATCACTTTCATAGTCCACAATTAGAGTTTGAAAATGTCTTCAAACACAACTACGTCAAGAGTCTACAAAACATATTCTCCAAACAAGTCATCAAAGTTTCTTCAAGTGTTCTCCAAGGTATTCTTCAAAGTTTTCTCTAACTTCTCTTCTATTCTGCTATACTTTGCTCCAAGGGTTCCTTCAAGTGATGCCAAAACACTATCCTCAAGTCTCCCAAAAATTTGTCACTGAATTGCTCCAAAGGATGCATAATAGAGTGCTCTCAAAAGATGCCAAATTGTTAATCAAGTACCACAGGTATGAAACATTAAGTGTCATGGGTCCAAATTTTCAAGTGTCACGAGTCTGAACTATAGAGAGTACAGGTTTGTATTTAATAGATGATATAGGTCTAAATTTTATTTCCACAGGTCCACGGATCAGAGAATTTATGCATAGGCCTGAGATATTTAGGCTTAGGTCGAAGGTAAGTAATAGGTCTAAATATTTTAGGCACAGGTTCTAAATTCTTGAGCACAGGTCTGAACTGTAACCCCCCACCCCACATTTACCTTATTTTACAAGAACTCCAGGGTAAGCATGAGCTAATAGAAACTATGATATGACCCAACATCCAAGTTCCATTATGGAAGTGGGGCCTACAAACTAGAAACATACTGCAACCTCCTAGGAGCACCACATCACGCAGATACCAGACAATATTTTTTGATGATTTTTCCCTGGGCTAGAACTAACTCTTTTCCTAACCTTACATCCCATCCTCACACATTCCAAGTTGTGCATGTGATTGGAAAGCTCCATCTGCATGCACAGATCATCCTCCATGTGATTCCAGCCAAAATATCTCGGTCCAAAGGGTGTGGCTAACAACCTGGTTCTGGATTTTCTGGGAAAGCTACATGCTAGCTACCCAGAACAACCCATAACTTTCCATAATTAAATCTAACATGATAATAAGTTGGTAAGAAAAATACTAAGGCTAGATATTGATTAGGATTTTCCAAAAAATTGTTAAACATTTCATCAAACACATAGTAAACATAGTAACTACAGGTCATGAATGAATATTTGTTCACTTTCTTCTTAATTTCATCAGAGAACCATAAAGAAGACTCAATGTCCTCTCAAAATAGCTACAACAACATTGTTATCCCATGCATTCATATACCATTCAACAACTTATCAAACCATAAGAAAGATCCATAACAAGAGCACATTATACAACAAGAATGTATCATGCCTATAACCAACATTTAACAAGAATAAATCCATGACAAAAAAATCATAAAATTAAAACAATAACCCATACAAGTTTTCTTTGATATCAATAAGAAATAACACATAATAACATATGCATAAAGTCAACCAAGTGAGGGACTTCCATGTATCACCCAACGATAGATTGGCCTGAACCAAGTCTCTCTTTCATCCAATCACCCTCATGTCGTATTACAAGCATGAATGTGGGATCATATGGGTTAAACCAAAATAGAATCAACCAGGTCTTCCAGAGGCAAAACCACCTCAACCCTCAACCATGGTGATTTCACCTAAACTGGTCTAGAAATCACTAACAACAAACAAGTTTGGATGCCTCTAACTTTATTCACCATACTCAGATGAATTTTCTTGTCTCCACCCATTCATCAAGAGTTCTAGGAGAAATCTCATCTCCACCCTTGACCCTTAGGAATTTTCCTTAGACCACTTCACTAGGATCCAAAGTCTACCGGCCATCCAAAGATTAATCACAACACAGAACCCACTACAACATGGTTGTCTAGGAAATGGCAAGGAAAGGTTGAAACCATTGTCAATCTAGGAAAACCCCATGCCAATGACAACAAAGAAACCAAATAACCAAATGCATGTAACATACATTCAAATCTCAGATGAAATCACACATGCAACATGTTACCTGCAATGTTCTCATGTTGTAGCTACTTTTCCAACCTTCTCTTTCATTGCCCACAAATTCCTTTGCTTGTTTTCTTTTGGTCAAGTGCTTTCTCTCTCCAAGTCCAAGTGAGAATGCCTCAATGTCCAAGTGAATGCTAGAATGATCTAAGTGTGTAAGAGTGTAAGAGTGACTGATAGAGGCATAGAATGTTCTCCCTCTCCTTTTGTTTCGATTTCCTTTTCTTTTTCCTTCATTTTCCTTAGCATGCATATTTATGTCTCTTCATCTCCATTTTCTCCTATTTTCCTTTATTTCTCATTGTAAATTTCCATTTATTACCTTTTTTCCTTTGCCAATGCCAATGTGAATTTCCATAGCCAATAATAAACCACAAGTGATGCCCACTATAATGTATCTTCTCTCCAATTAGCTTGGAATACATGTCCCGTAACATTGGTTTAATTTATTTACATAGAAAATCAACCTGGGGTTGTTATAAACCCCTCTGCCTTGGGGGAAACTGTCCTTGGTGTTCAATGATACTTATGACCAACAAAACATACTTCTTATGGATTTTTATAACACAGCTTGATGTAGTATTTATAATGACCAGCTGCTGAAACATAAAAAACATACCACTTATTGGAGCTTTATAAACATAGCTTGATGTGGTAATTACAATGTCATACATACATACATACATACATCCATATCCATATATCTATATATATATAATAACACCAAAAACTCATTTGCTTCAAACCAGGAAATAAAGAAGGATATAATGCATGCATTTGATCAACCATATCCCATGTAGATTCATGGGGCCCAAAGTGATTCCACTGCACTTTAACATGCTCTATTGCTCAGTTCTGAAGCATAAGTTGTTTCTACTACAATATGCATTGTGGCTTTGGATGGAACTCTGCCTCTAGTTCCACCTGTAATATATACCAATCAATCACATGATCTTCATCCTATACATATCTCTTAAGCAAGGAAACATGGAAAAAAACACGGACTTTCACTTATGAAGGTGGTGCAATTTTTTATTCCACTGGTCCAATCCTCTCAAATATCTCAAAAGGCTTGCAATATCGAGGTTCCCACTTGGCACATGACCCAATCCTCAAGTAGCTCCTCTTGGGCTTGATGTGCAAATACGCATGATCCCTAAACTATAACTCCTTGAATGCTCCATGTTGATCTGCATAACTCTTTTGGTTTTCTTGTGTTGCCTTTAAATTCCTTTTGATATCTTGCATCTCCTACTCCATCTCTACCAACATATCCGGTCCAATCAACACCCTGTTCATTGGACCACTCAGTTGATAGGAGTGTTACAACTTTGTCCATAAAGAGCCTCAAATGGACTCATGTTCAAGGATTCTTAATACCCATTGAAGATACTCCTCCCACTTCCTTTGTTGATGCATTACATACATCCTCAACATATCCTCAAGGATCCTGTTAACCCTCTCTGTTTATCCATCTCTTTGTGGATGATAATTTGTGTTGAAGGCTAACTCTATCCACAAGCCTGCAAACAATTCCTTCCAAAAATTGGAAGTGAAATTGGCATCTCTATCTGATATAATCTTCTTAGGAATCCCATGCAACCTCACTATATCCCTGATGAAGATATCAGCTACCTCACTAATTGAATTGGTAGAATTCACTACAATAAAGTGAGCCACCTTACTAAACCTATCAACCACAACCATGATGGAATCATTTTGTTACAATTTCATTGGTAATCTTGTAATGAATTCCATGGAAATGACCTCCCATTTCCATTCTAGAATCGGAATAGGTTGCAATAGACTAGTTTGATGCTTACATTTAGCTTTTACCTGCTGACAATCTAAGCACCTTGCAACAAACTCAGGCACCTCTTTCTTGAAATTCGGCCAGTAGTAGAACTTCTTGATAGTTGTCAAAGTATTTTGGTATCATGGGTGGCCTGAATATGGCTTGACATGAAACTCTCTCAATGTAATCTTTTTCAACTCGCTGATATTTGACACATAAATCTTATTCTTGAATTTGATCAAGCCATCTGTTGTGAGGTGATACTCCTCATCCCTATGCTTCACCTTGTCATTGCAACCTCTGCTACAACTATTGGTAATTCTCATCATGTTTCCCTACATGTAGTATTTTCTCATGTAAATCTATCCCATAAGATCTCACATCTGAAATATGATTCACCTGCACTCTCCTACTGAGAGAATCCACAACTTAGTTTTCCTTTCCCTTAATGTACTTGATCTGAAAATTAAACTCACTTAAAGTATCCAACCATCTTACTTTCCTTACATTCAGATTGGATTGGTCAAACAAGTACCTCAGTCCATTGTGATCACTCATCAAGATGAACATCCTTCCAAGAAGATAATGTCTCCACATATTCAATGCATGAATGATGGTTTCTAACTCGAGATCATGAGTCACATAGTTCTACTCGTGCTCATTCATATTACTTGATTCATAGAACACCTTCCCTTCCTATATTAGGACTCCACCGAGTCCTTCCTTGCAAGAATTTGTATAAACCACAAACTCCTTATCAGGATCTACAATCTTCAAAACTGGAGAATTTGTAAACAAATGATTCAATCTATCAAAGCTAGTTGCACACTCCTCAATCCATTCAAACTTCTAGTCCCATGAATGAGTTGAATTCATCCACATTCTTCAGATCTAGCCACTCCATGATAGCCTTAATCTTTTTTGGATCCATTGATATCCCTTGGAAACAACATCTCCCAAGTAATTAAGATGATTCTGAAAGAAATTACATTTTTTGAGCCTTACATACAACTTATGATCTCTCAATATTCTCAATATTTCTATGAGGTGCTCCACATGATCCTCATCATTCTTTGAATATACCAATATTTCATCAACAAATACTATTACAAAATTATCCAGGTAAGGGAACAACACATTGTTCATCAAACACATGAAGGTGGCTGGAACATTGGTAAGACCAAAAGGAACCACCACAAACTCATAGTGCCCATACCTTGTATGGAATGTAGTATTGTAGATGCATTCTTCTTTAATGTGCACCTAATGATATCCTAATCTCTTATCAATCTTAAAAAATACTACAACTCCCTTCAGATGATAAAAAAATCATCAATCCACAGTAATGGATACCTATTCTTGATAGTCACCTTGTTAAATTTCCAGTAATCAATGTATAATCTTAGAGTATCATCCTTCTTCCTTATAAACAACAATGGTTCTCCTCAAGGAGACACACTTGGCATTATGTATCCCTTATCAAACATCTCTTTAAGTTGCAACATCAACTCCACAAACTCAGGTGTGCCCATCGTATAAGTTGTCTTAGATGTTGGTGTTGCTCATAGAATCAACTCAATAGAGAAATCCATCTCCCTATGAGGTGACAACTATAGAATATTTACAGGAAACACATCCTAAAGCTGCTGCAAAATAGGGTACTTCCTTAGGACTTCAGCATCCTCATATTCCTTCCCTTTGTCACTGAAAACATGTACTGAAAACAATAAACATCCTTTCTTGAAGTAGCACTTGGCTTGAATAGTTGTAACCATTCTCACTGATGTAGGATTCTTCTTTCCCTGTAAGACTCTATTTTCTCCATCATCATCCAGGAACTCAATGTCCTTTTCGTATCAATACACCTTGGTCCTATGAATGAACATCCAATCCATGCCCAAAAGCATGTTATGTGAACCCAAGGAAGCACATTTAGATGTGTTGATGTAGGCATGCCATTAAGCTCAAATGCACAAGATCTAACCCAATGATGAACTCATCTCTTGTTCCCTGTATCCAACCGCACCAACCAAGATTCTTCATGCACTTATTTATTCAATCAGCAATAATCCACCAAGTTAGGACTAATATAGCTATAATTATATCCAAGATCAATCAAACTAGAAACAACTTCATCATAAACCTTACCTTCCATATCGATAATAGATGTTTGATGATTTGTTTTCTTATTATTCGGTGTTGCATAGATCCAGGGAATGTTCTAACCAACATCCCCGACTATCTGTACCTCTTTACCATTGTAGATCTGAGGCCTTCCACCCTAATGCGATTGAAAATCCCTTCTGTGATGGTCTCCACCATAGATCCAACACCTTAAAGGTTTTTTTCCATCACTTTTATTCTACTACTCCTCAGGCTGAGACTCATGTCCTCTCTTAGCTGCATTGGACTTCTTATGAGGGACTACATTTTCTTTCTCACCCACATCCTAATATCTTCCTCGCTTATTAGGAAATTTTCCTTTAGTCTTCTCATTACCTTTCCAGTCACACTTGAGCTTAGCCTTGCACTTTGACTTCTCATAGCAATGCTTTAGCTTTCTAATGGTTTCCTCCAATGACCAAGATTCATCAAACTCAATATGGTCTTTGAATGCTACTAGAAACATGCTTATGAACCATTGGGTATTCACTTTGTCATCCTTAAGATAAGGCACATATCTCAATAGCTCTATAAATTTGGTTTTGTACTCTTTATCTATCATGGAACCCATCCTAAGCTCATAAAAAATGTTGGCCTTTCCATCATGATATCTCTTAGACGGGTTTTTCTTCCTGAAGAGTATTTCAAACTCATCCCAAATTATTTCCTCTCCTTCAATGCCTTTAACATGCTTAACATATTCCCACCAAATAATTTCTTTTCCCTTGAGATTGAAGGTAGATATCTTGGCTTTCATGTTTTCTGAATAATCGTGCAGCCTAAAGAATTTCTTCATCCCAAGTAGCCATGCTTCTGCATCTCTAGATTCTTCATTTATCCATAAAATGTATGAGGCTTGGCTTTCTTAAATTCCTCTGAAAAGTATCCTTTCTCACTCCTATAATGATAATGGCAGTGATGGGAATGATGTCTCTCGGAACTAGAGCTAGAATAAAATCCATGATTACTAGCCCTCCTCTCAGGTGTGTCCAAGGATCTGACAATCTTCACTCTATCATCTTTGTCCATATGTACCCTTTATGAGACTTGCTTCCATCTACACCATGAGTCTTTTCTTCATTTCCATGACTGATCCCCAGTTGTCCCTACTTCTGCAAATCTGAAATTCTCTGTAGGATGACTAAATTAACCTCAAATTTGTTTTGTTGAGCTCTAGCAAGGATTTCTTAGGCCTCAATCAAACGCTCATTATTGCCTTGCAACTTATGATGTTTGCCTTTAAACTTCTCAATGTGTTTTTCAAACCAGGAGAATGTCCCTCTCCTTGTTGGTCAACTAATCTCTCACATCCTGCCAATGTCTCTTAAGGTATGGACGAATATCCATATGAATTGTATTAAACTATTATGCTCTACATCTCTTGGCCTTCTATTTCCCACAATATGTCATTGTTAGCTATGTAAAAACATAATCAAAATCATACCTCAATGTCTCTCAGGGGGGGTCATCGCATCTACATAGGCCAATCCATATGAGCAAGATACAACATCTCAAGCATACTAGCTCATACATGGATATCATAAACATTAAAAAAAAAAAAAAAAAAAAAAAAAAAAAAATCGCTAACAAGAATGCATAATAACATATAGACAATTGACATGCATGCATAACAATCTATATTATATCGAGGTCCATTGCTGCAACCTCTCTTTAATAACACCCTATCCCATCCCACATTTACTTGCTTTTACAAAATCTCTAGTGTAAACATGAGCTAAGAGTTACTATGAGATGACCCAACATCCAAGTTCTAGTTATGGAAGTGGGGTCTACAAACCAGAAACATACTAAAACCTCCCAAGAGCACCACATCACCCATATACCAAACAAAATTTGTTGATGATCTTTCCCTAGGTTGGAACTAACTTTTTTCTTGACCCTACATCCCAGTTGCATGCATGTCAAGTTGTGCATGCGGTTGGAAAGATCTAATCGCACGCACATGCCATCCTCCATGCAATTGCAGCTGAAATCTACAGTCCAGAGGTTGCGGTTAGCAATCCAATTCCATATTTTCAGGGCTAGCTATAGGCCAGCTACCCATAACAACACATAACTTTCCAGAATTCAATATAATATGAATACTAAGGCAAGACCTTGCTTAGAATTTTTCAAACACATGCTAAACATTTCGTCAAACGCATGGTAAACATAGTAACTGTAGGTCACGAATGCATTTATGTTCATTATATTCTTAACTTCATCAAAGAACCATCAAGAAGGCTCAATACCTCTCAAACTAGTTGCAACAACATTTGTTAGCCCATGCATTCGTATACTAATTCAATAACTTATCAAACCATAAGAAATATCCATAGAAAGAGAGCATTATACAACAAGAATGTATCATTCGTATAACCATCATTTAACTAGAATAAATCCATAAAAAACTAGTGATAAAATCAACAAATAACCCATACAAGTGCTCATTTATCTCGATAAGAAATAACACATGATAACATATGCATAAAGCTAACCAAGTCAGGGACTTCCACATACCACCCGACCATTTATTGGGCTGAACCAAATCTCTCTTTCAGCCAATCACCCTCATGCCATATTCCAAGCATAAATGTTGAATCATATGGGTTAAACTAAAATAGAACCAACCAAGGCTTCCAAAGTCCAAACTACCTCAACCCTCAACCACAGTGAGTTCACCTAAACCAGTCCAGAAATTACAAACATCAAACAAGCTTGGATGCCTCCGAATTTCTTCACCATACTCAAAGGAATTTTCCTGTCTCCACCCATTCATCAAGAGTTCCAAGTGAAATCCCATCTCCACTCTCGGCCCTCGGGAATTTTCCTAAGACTAACTCACCAGGATCCAAATTCTATCAGCGATCCAAAACCTAATCACAATAGGGAACCCACTACACCATGACTATCCATGAAATGGCAAGGTAAGGTTGAAACCATTGTCGATCCAAGAAAATCCCATGTCAATGATAGCGTAGCAACCAAATTCATGTACCATGCATTTAAATATCAATAATTAAATCACACATGCAAGTGTTACCTACAATGTTCTCCTCCTATAGTTTCTTTTCCAACCTTCTATTTCACTACCCACGAATTCATTTACTTGTGATCCAGAATTATGCAGGAATGCAAAAAAATATAGAGATACACATAAGCATAGAGATGTAGCATAAATAAAACTGAATTCTATTAATATCAAAGAAGTTAAATATGTTTACGTACATAAATGGAAATAAACTAGCTAGGGTGATAGTAGCTTATCTCTGAGAAGATATGTGGAGGCTACATGCCTCTGAACTATGTTACAGTGAGGCTCAAAGGCATATTTATTATTGAGAAACAATGGAAAACCATAAACATCCAGAAACCTAACCCTAGGAGATGAAGCGCCAAAACTATGGGCCCTGTTTGGGTAAATTGGTACATCAACTTCCTGAGGTCGTAACTTTGGCATACGATCTCCATTTGGCTATCGTAATACCTTGTTTCGAAGATCTCAAAGAGAAGGCCGAAAAAAATCGTAAATTATTTTGGTACTTTCTTAATGTCTCCATTTTCCCTAAAAAAGTCTTTTAGTCAGTCAAAACATGTGCAGAAGTTTAGGACCCAAAAAAATGCCAAAAATAGTAAGTTGTGCTACAATTAAGGAAACTGAAAAGAAACAACGGTGCGGGTCTGAGTGGAATAGGTAGGTGGCCACAAATATCCACCTGGATCAACTTACTTTCTTCTATTCAAGTTCTTTCTCTCTCCAAGTCCAAGTGAGAATGGCTCAATGTCCAAGTGAATTCTAGAATGCTCCAAGAATGCTCCAAGTGTGTAAGAGTGTACGATTGACTAAGAGAGGCATAGAATTTTATCCCTCTCCTTTTGTTTCCTTTTCGTTTTCTTTTTCCTTCATTTTCCTTTGCATGCATATTTATGTCTCTTCATCTCCTTTTTCTCTTATTTTCCTTTATTTCTCATATTAAATTTCCATTTATTTCATTTTTTCCTTTGCCAATGCCAATGCCAATTTTCATAACCAATAATAAACCACAAGTGGTGCCCACTATAATTTTTTCCCTCCATTCAACTTGGAATTCATGTCCCACGACCTTGGTTTAATTTACTTACATAGAAAATCAACCTAGGGTTGTTACATGAACTTTCCAAATTATAGGACAATTTTTTTTCTATACACAAGTTAGATCAATGAAGTGATTGACCTAAAAGTGTAGAGGTATGCCTGTGGGGGAGGTGAATATTTCCCTGTACTCCTCTACAACCTTGTCCATCTTTTGTTTTCGTGCGAAGGAGCCCTGTGTGGAGGTCATGGCCACAATCTTCTTCTTACACTGAGGGTGAATCATAAGGAAAACAAATTTCCTGGTTTAGGGAATGATCTTACTACATTTCTTCGCAATGACCAAAGAAACGGTCATAGGCGGTTCTACCTCCGGTATCATGTACAACTTATTGCCCAAGGTAACAATAACAGTGTGAGGCCTAGACTCATACACACCATGTCACTTCCACAAGTATGGTTGGCCTAATAAAACATCACAAACTTCAAGAGGGGCAACATCACATAATACCTCATCTGTGAAGGGCTTGATGTTGTAGGGAAGGCAACACTATTGGTTGACAGAGAGATCTCACCATTGGTGAATCCACCGAATGGTGTACAGTTGCAGGTGTGGTGTGGTCAGTAGGCCCAACCGCTTCATGGCCTATTCTAAAATAAGGTTATTTTGGCTCCCACTATCGACAATGAACTATACTAGAGAACCCTTCACCCACATTTGTGAGTGGAAGAGACAATCCCCCTCCTCTAGATCTTCAGGCTCATCCTTCTCAATCTTGGTGGTGGCAACAATGTCACTAGGCTCTGCATCAATAATATGCTTCCCTTTGTCATTCCCCTTGTCAGTTTCTGACTCAAAATTAGAACATGCATCTGATTTAGAAGCCTTCAGCTTGGTCACCAGTGACTGCTTGACTCGGCACTCACTTGGGTTGTGAGTGGGGCTCTTATGGAGCTCACACCATTTCCTTATGACCTTCTTTGTCTTCATGGTGTTGTTCTTTGCTTGGGGCTTCGGTGGGTTGTCCTAGGTAGCCCTACCTTGGATTTGCCCTTTGTTTTGTAGTTTGTGGGGGCTTTCCCTTGCTTCGGATTCACAGATCCAAAGTCTCACTTCTTCTATTTAAATTTATGCTTGATCTTAACAGCATATCGATAAGCAACACCAAGTGAGGACATTTTTTTGGAACTCCATCTTGTCCTGAATATACTTGTTTAGGCATCTGCAGTACTTGAGTACCAAATGCTGCTCAGAATCCTTGATATCTAGCTTCGTGCGAAGGGTATCGAAAACATTTGTGAACTCTGGCACATCTTGGTCCCTCCTTGCTGCAATGTGGTCCACTTTATGTATTTATCTTTATAGCTCCCAACAGGGTAATATTGTTCCTTGATGGCATCACAGAAAGAATTCCAAGTGAGTGCGACTAAAAACAATGAAGATTCCCTCTCATCCTTTTTTTCATATTAGGTTTTCCACTAGTCCTTGACATGTGGGGTTAATTTAAGGAGTGAAAAAGTAATATTTACCCGATTGGAAAAGTCATGAACTGAAAAATATCCTTCCAGCAGATTTAATCATCTATCTAAAATGTCTACATCTATTTGTCCTTCAAATATGGGAATGGAAAAGTTAACTTGTACCTTAAAAGGAGTGGCACCTCCAGAGTGGCTACTGGATGAAGATGTGTCACTTGTGGGTAGTCGCCGAAGGATACGGGCAAACTTATCCATCATCGTGTTCCTTTGTTGCTCAAGGGCTTCCTCAAGCAATATTTTGAAATTATCTCCTTCCCCCTCATATTTCTTTTATTCTGCCATGGGAGGTCGTCACAGTTTGTGAGGCTGGTCTTGCAAAGGTTCAACCAAATCGAGACCTAACTCCTTATACCATGATGTCGTTGGGGACATGCAAAGAAAAGCAGAGAAATAGCAGAGTGCTCTAATACCATTGGTTCGAACTTGTGTAGGAATGCAACAAAATACATATATACACATAAACATAGAGATGTGGCAGAAATAAAACTCCATTTCATTAATATCAAAGAACTGAAATATGCTTACATACAGAAATGGAAATAAACTAGCTTGGGTGATGGTATCTTATCTCTAAGAAGAGATGTGGTGCCTACATTTCTCTGAACTATGTTACAATGAATCTCAAAGGCCAATTTATTATTGAGAAACAATGGAAAACCTAAACATCCAAAAACCTAACCCTAGGAGATGAAATGCCAAAACTTTGGGCCCCATTTGGGTAAATTGGTACATCAACTTTCGAGGGTCGTAACTTTGGCATACAATCTCTGTTTGGCTATCATAATACCTCATTTCAAAGATCACGAAGAGGATGCTAAAAGAAAATATAGAAAAATGATATAGAAAAACACCTTTTAGTCCCTCAAAATGGCTCTGGAAGTTTAAGACTCGAAAAACTACCAAAAATAGTAAATTTTGCTACAATTAAGGAAACTAAAAAGAAACAATGGTGGGGGTCCAAATGGAATAGGCGGGTGGCAACCAATATCCACCTAGATCAACTTGATTTCTTTTGTTCAAGTTCTTCCTCTCTCGAAGTCCAAGTGAGAATGGCTCAATGTCCAAGTGAATTCTAGAATGCTCCAAGAATGTTTTAAGTTTGTAAGAGTGTAAGAGTGACTAAGAGAGGCATGGAATTTTCTCCCTCTCCTTTTGTTTCCTTTTCCTTTTCTTTTTCCTTCATTTTCCTTTGCATGCATATTTGTGTCTCTTCATCTCCTTTTTCTCCTATTTTCCTTTATTTCTCATATTAATATGTCATTTATTTCCTTTTTGCCTTTTCCAATGCTAATGCCAATTTCTGTAACCAATAATAAACCACAATTGATTCCCACTATAATGTTTTTCCATCCATTCAACTTGGAATGCATGTCCCATGACCTTGGTTTAATTTACTTACATAGAAAATCAACATAGGGTTGTTACATGAACTTTCCAAATTATAGGACAAAATTTTTTCTAGACATAGGTCTAAATATACAGGGCTCAGGTCCAAATTACAAAGGGTCGAGAATATTATATGCAATAAATCCACTAGATCTAATTTTTACGTTACAAGACTATAAATTCCCAGTGCCACGGGTCCAAATTTTTATTTTATTACACTTCTAAAATTTGTTTCCATGGATCTAAAATTTGTTTCTATTTTTGTCTCAAATTTTTCTCCAAACGAACCATATAAAATACAATGAAAATGCCTTAGAACTCTTCCTCATATCCAGATCATGTCTCTGCATTTTTCTTATATTTGCTGAGGTATGTGGGTAAAATGAGGAGTCAAACTTGGTATTTATACTCGTTCGACTATTGTGAAGAGACATGTCATTTGGGGTTGGAAGGCCAACATGATTATTTGAGCCAACATGTACAATAATATATATTAAATTTCATCTTTTATATCTGGAAAAAATTTTACCACAATTTGGCACTGCAAGAAATCTTATGGTTGACAATGAGGCTTCTTTTTTTTCAAAAATTAGTCCTAAATATCTTGAATGGTGGTTGTAAGTGTGGCCATCATTTTACCTATTATCCCATTGTACCATTCTAAATTTTTAGTAGTGCTAGATCCATTGCATCTCTTGCATCTTTAATATTTATGTTGGAACTTATTTCCTCTTTAGTTGTTATGTTACTCTTCATTGTATCCATTGATTCCCATGAAAACTTCTTCGGCCTTGCTTGCCTATTATTCACACAACCATATATCACCTACTTGAGCACTTGATGAAGGCTTAGATGGTACATTTTCATTGTAAAATCTAAAATACAAACAAATGTAGACATGCCACCCTCATAAAATCCTTTTCCATTTTTAACTAATGCTTATAATGCTTATGGATTTTTCATGCACTTAGGGTTTCATCGCCATCAGTATATACATCTTCATCTAGGGCATATTAGAGATTGTTTCAACTAGTGCTTGCTTCAACAATCCTAGGACTTGACATCAATGACAACCTTCATCAATGACATCAATGAAACCCTTATCCAACAATCTCTCGCATTTTCATTGATGGAAACATACAGGATAGCTCTTATTAACAATGAGACTCATTTTCATTCTCTCCCCCTTTGACATCAATGGCAACTGGAGTGCTTTTATTAACAGTGTTTTCCCACCAAGTGCTCCCCCTGTCATTTACTTCCCATGTCATCATCAAGTACATCTCCCCCTAAATAAGCACTTGTGAGGGGAGATTTTCCATCATATATATCCCATCACAAGTCTTCGCTATTTATCATGCACTCCATATTCACGATTTGGTATTCTTCACTTGTGCATTGGGTGAAATTTCTCTTCACATACTTCATTCCCACTCTATTCAATCTTAGCCTTGGCAGAGTACCACTTACTCCCATAGCCTGTATATAAGCCTTAATGTGTTGATTTTGTGAGACAATCCTTAAGAAACTATTCATTGACCTGTGCTCCCCCTGATAATATGCATTTCTGTTATAAGCAAGAACTTCCATATTTGATCTGCTAGTCCCACTAAGACGGGTAGCTATCTTAGAAACAAACAATTCAAAGCAACTTGTGTTTTCCTTTATGTATGATAGATAAGAGAGAAGCAGAGAGCACCAACCTTAGTCTTTCGCTTGGCTCCTTGCTTGTTTCCTCTCTCCTTTGA
>APFE030334319.1:2205-23182 GCA_000404065.3 Pinus taeda | reverse complement strand
CATCCTCCCAACATGAAAGCCCTCTTCACCTCATGAAAAGCAAGATCACCCAACAATACAATGTCTCAAAGAGAAACCAACAGCACTTCCTTACAAATTACAAAATTCCGGCCCCATGGATCTCTGGGATGAGGGATCCATATATAGATGTTTGTAGATGGGTGAGTCAACTTCTGGGTTTTTGCTTAGTGTCATTTCACTTGGAGATTTCATTATCTCTTACTCATCCCTGGGCGAATTCAGAGAGGCAAGTGTCATATGAGCAGTTTCTAGAAGATTCTCTGAGTTTCCACCTAGAAAACTGCCTCTACCATTTGTCTGCTCTCTTTCATCACACCCTACAGAAGGGCTTTTCAGTATGCATCGCACCCCTTGTGTGTAACAGGTGAGATGCATCGCACCCTCAGCATGGAGTAGTCTGTATGGTCCAGTTTTGACCAGTATTGAGTAATTTTTCAGGGAGAACTTCTGGGAAATGATGTAATCAGTTGACCTTGATCCTTTATGGTTTGAAACAACACTTTTAGGGGTTTGAGAGCCCTTGGTTTATCGACATATGTGATTTGGGTTGCAGTGCCCAAATATTTCTATAACAATTGCCCCCTAAAGCATGAGGTCGTAAATTTTCTGATGTCAGGTAAAATGCTTTATCATGAGGATTCGAGATCTCTCAAACTGGAAGGTGACCTGTATAAAATACAATACAATACATTATTTTCATTTTATTTTCATGATCTAGCTGAGGCGGGCATTCCCATGCTCAGCTTTATAAATTCATCTTCATGTATATAGGATAGATAATCATCCGATGTTGCAGACAGGTGGTTGAGCCATCATCCTTTAGCTCGGATGATCATCTGTGTAGCTACCGTGTACATTTGATGTCTTTATTTTCCTGAATATATCGCAACCTAGATGGATGAAACTCGATCTGGGTTCTTCAAAACTCGTTCAATCTTCACCCGATGTACAAGTCGATCCATGCGAAAATATGTTCTGAAGTCGAACATGGAAAGACATTGCTTGATTACCATCCAATGATGTAAGTTGTTAACAGGCGCGAGAGGAATCACTGATAATGATAATGACCCTTAAGGTACTACAGTACAATTCACGTGGTGTGAATATAGGATCTGATGTTGAACACCACGCAAAATCTTTCGGTTGAAGGCCATTGACGTAAACCTATCGCCAGAAGTGAGAAACTTGCCATTGACGCATGCAAGCTTCAAAGTACTGAAAGGGTTGTTCCTAAGTCAACTTCTTGGATAATGAGCTGAGGTCGACAAGAAGTGACCCATCATAGGAGGGCCTTAATGAATCCCACATCTACAACACGAAACGAAGCAAATGATTTTCTGGAGCTCAAAACGATTTGATGATACAAGGTTCAGGGGTGGAGGTCATGAAAAATGGAGAGTGAAGGTATTACAGTGGATGAGGCATTAACTGGGTTGGTGAATTCTTTGAGCAACTTCTCTTGAACATATCGGCGATACTATGATGGATTGGTAGCGTTAACCCCATGGATGGTATGGAGGACCAATGGTGATGGTGAACGGAATAACCCAACTCAACTCAATCATGGTGATGGAGTGAAAGTGTCATGTTCAAGAGCGACTTGCTACCAATGAAGTTCTTCAAGTTTTCTTCCCTTTTTCTCTAGTCATTGCTGACTAGTACCTCTTTATTTTTGTCAAGCTTGAGGAGGATAACATATGCTTTTTCTATAATTTGCCCTTCAAGCAAACCTCTCGCTCTATTTTAGCGAGTCTAGCGACAGTGAAACTCGCTCTTGTCCAGGTAGACAAGTTTTTCGCTATTGTTTTGATGAGTTTAACGACAAAGAAAACTTGGTCCTTTTCATGTTTAGAGAGTTTGAAAAGAGACGGAAAGGAAACTCCAGTAGTCCTTTTTCATGGTATAATCCCTTAAGTCCAAAAAAGTATAAAATAATATGAAAGGGATGACTTTTCGATAGTTTTAGCGAGCCGAACAAGACAAGTGCTCGATATTTTTGTGTAATGATCCCTCAGGTCCAAAAAGATTAAAATATAGAGGAAGGATGGCGCTTCCCTTTACTTTAAAGAGCTAGAAAGGCCAGTAGCTTGGCAATCTTTTCATATTTCATGAGTCTAAAAAGAGTTTAAAAGAGACTCGTTTTTTAGGAACGAGTGATGTATCTGAGTAGCAACTGGTTCCAGGTAAGTTTGGAACTTCTCAAACACGGCAGCATAACGAAGGTGTCTAATTGAATCACTCATCGCAGTTGTTCCTCAAAAGGGTAAACAATCAAGTGGAGGCGTATGAACGGCTAAAAGAGTGGAGGTGATTGTAAGAACAAAACCAAGGCTCAAAGGGCTAATAGAAATGTGATCACAAAGGTTATTTACCGAGGGTGGATTCATTTTTTAATGAGCTTGAAACTTCAGAAACTATGCTCAATGGCAGGTTTATTTTTTAACAAGCTTGAACACTATGGTAACATTGCTCATCACTAGGTTTATTTTTTAACGAGCTTGAACTTTACGGAAACATTGCTCGTTATAGTTGTCTTGTAAAGATGTCTCTTATTTTGTAGGTTCATTTTTTAGCGAGCTTTCCCTATGCGAAACTTTGCTCATTGTCTTTTGTATGCAGGCTAGAAATGACCAACTACAAAGCTAAGAGTTAATGAACTACTGAGATTAGGTGGGATAGTTTAGAAAAAAGTGTCTCCTTTGTTTCGTTGGGACCGCCAACAAAGGTGAATGGTGGATCAGACCAATCACCTAACCTAAGCAGTTGAAGTTATTAAAAAACTATGAGGTTAGAGTTACGCTGGTCACTTTTCACTTGCGTAAAAAGGTTTGCATGCCCCCAAGTGTAAAGAAAATTAGAGTTTCTAGGTCACCATATGGAAGTCCTTGCATTTAAGCAATATTTTTTCATCTGTGGAACAGATAAAACACTTCCTTGGCTTTGTCCATCGAAATGGACAAAGGTGAATGGTATGGGTCGGCACTCCCAATCACATAACCTTCGAGGAGATCTTGTTTCGGACTGATCCCATAACCTATATGGAAATGGTGTTTCAAACCAATCATATAACCTATGAAAAGGGGTTATTGACCCAGACTGATCCCATATCCTACACGGATGGGTGTTTCAGACTGGTCATATATCCTACGAGGAAATCTATCTTTTCATCTAGGTTTGTCTGCTGAAGCAAACCAGGGTGCATGCCCCCTAAGCTTTGTTACATTCACCGAATCACTAGCGATAATTAGGTGGATGAACTGGAGGTTGAAGAGACATTCCTTGTGTAAAGATACCATTTAGGGATGGCATTTGACTCGAAGTCATGTTTGAACTGGGAAGTGAAAGCTGGTCAACAAGTTGTACCATTCTGCCTTCATACGAGAAACACATCACTCGGAAGAGTGAGGAAACAATAGCCCCCATGCTGTAAATGTAGTCACGCCCAAGGAGTATATTATAATATAGTGGCCCTTGGACTACCATTACATTCAAGTGAATGTTTTTCCTTCTCAAAGTTATAGGCATATTTGGAAGGATCCCTAACGATCGACTGGTTCCTTTATTGAAACCTGAAAAATTTCGATTCTCAGGCAGAAACAATGGCAAACCAAGCGCTTTCCAAGCAATTGAGGAAAGGATACCAATGGAAACCCCTTCATCTATGATAGTGCCAACCATGATCATTCTGTAAACTTGTACTATGATTCTGAATGGTACATTAGATGGAAGACAAGGTCCCGCTAGCAGATCCCAATCAAAGGAAATGACTAGATTGCTTGGAGGAGGGACCGAATAAACGGTCGGATGAGTCTCTTGAAATGGGGAACTTCCTTCCTGTGGTAAAGGAATGGGTATATTGCCCCCATGTTCATCAGACTCTATGTTAACAAAAATAATTTGAATGGTGTCGTTCTCATTCTCTTTGGAGATTGTATCATTTGAAGGTGGACCTTTTGAAGACAAGACTGGGTCAAATGTCATCTCGACCTATTGACATTGGTCCAATGTGAACTCAGAGAGTTGATCTTCAATGATAGGCATTTCGACTGACCATAGAGGTATGTCAATCAGATTTTCAACTAGCAATGGACTTGGAAAGAGTTTCTTGTATCCAGGAAGAAGTTGCTACAGTGAAGCAGGATGGTTATCCAAGACTCTTTTAGCTTCATCCAAAAAAGGACAACCGTGGAGGGCATGGTCGCCTTCACACAATCTACAAGGAAATTTAGATTTTCCTTTTTGTCCATTGACTTCATTTTCACTAGTCGATGGTGTATTCTCAACATGATTGATAGAGATTGATGACACCGGATGGTGCAAGTAGGGAGACCAGTCTCTTAAGATCCGTGGGATGCAAGGACAATCTGGATGATAGTGGTTTCCTTTGCAGATTATGCATGGAGTTTTGGGTTTAGAACGTGCAGTGTACGGATTTTCGCTGGACGATGCATGGTTACCCCTTTGTTGGACCAGCTTCTTCTTCTTCTTCTCCTTCCCTTTCTTCTTCTTCTTAGTTACTTGGTTTTTAGTATCACTAGCTTCACCAAAAGAAGAGGAAGAAGGAGAGAGAGAAATAAATGAAGTAGAAGGTGAGGGAGAAACTCTAGCATCATCTAGTTGCTGATTCGATTGCTGAGGAATTACGGTGTTTTGAACAACAGAGGTCAAGAATAGCCATACCGGCAGGCCAATTGTGATTCCTAGAAGGGACAATGTAGCCATGTATGGAGCACCAATATCTCCCAAAGAAGAGAAAGGACTAGGATTCCCCCCAAGGGGAAATCCTTGATTGGTGGACTCCACTACCTCAACCTAAGATCAACAAGGGAATAGGGATGTTATTCTGAATTAAATAAATTTTATTACACTTTGACACAACTTTCTTTTTCAATTTTTAAGAGTTGAGAAAAAGATAAAGGTGACTCTAGTCACCTTCGATTTTTAATGAGCTTGAAGTGAGAAGTGCTTAGATGGACCTTTTCTTTTAAGGAGTCAAAAAGGAATGAAAGTGACTACTCTGGAAATCTAGACAGAGGGATTACCACACTAATCGCAAAACTGCAATATACACCTTAGTGGTAAATTAAACAGAAATTACCAAGGACTTTACGTACGGCAGTCAATCTTCCCAAATGTTGTGTTCAGTGCATTGTGATCGATAGGGCGGCAGACACGGATTTCTAAGGATAAAGGATATTAGCCTATTGTGGTCTCCCAATATATACTCGACGGTACGTGGGAGCACAAGTTCGTACTGGCACTTGTCATATCAAAGAGGAGGAATCACCCAACCTACGATGAAAACGATAGTTACCAGGATTTATGATGCCAGAATATGTCTCTAGTCTAGACTTCTAAATGTTGTGCATTAGGTTCCAAAGCGTTTTTATGTTCATTTAGGTTTATTTTATAGTTGATCTTTCTTAAGAATTTTGCCTTTCAAGGTTCACTGTGTGATGTAGATGTAAAATTCCTAAATGTGCAATCTAAAATGATAAATAGTCATTTTTTTTCTTTTAGTAATGAAAATCCTAGCTACTAAGGAAAGAAAAGTATGATTCTTTCAACAGAGAGCACAGAGCACACACTAAATGCACTTTTCCTAAGTCAATTTCCGCATGCAGTCTAGATGAAAATGCACATGCATGTATTTGTTTTTCCGTTTCCTTAATGTGAGAATGCCAAAAAGAAAACTAAGTACATATCTAAACTACTTTTCTTCAAAGCGACACTTTAGCGATTTCTTTTCAAAATGAAAGGAAGACTAAGACGACACTTTCAATTTCGAAGGAAAACTGCTTTCGACACTTCAAATACTAATAATTCAAATCAAATACAATGGCAAAAGTACAATCGACTATCTAAAAGAGGAAGAATTTACGACACTCTTTTCTTGACTCAAAATGACAGTTACGACACTTTGGAATCAAAAGACAACAATTCGATTAAGCTACTATTTGCAAAGGAGGATGTAAATGATGAAAAATACATAAAAAAACATTCACAATTCCTTATTAATGGAGGTTGAATAATGTAAAGGAAGAAGGCTTCAATAATGATATATTGATCATAGGCTACAAAACTACTGAATAGAGCTAAAAACAATAAAGAAAAAACCAAATTCCAGAGAGGGAAACAGTCTCATTCAATCATCGCACCTGTCCTTAATGGAAACAAGGATGCATCTCACCTGCAACACATGGGAGGTGCGATGCATCCAGATTGCTAATGAGAGACAGTGCGATGGTCCAGAAAACGAAACTGAGCTTGGTTTTTGCTCAAAATTTGCAGCTAAGTTAAGTTATTTCAGTTAAGCTATGATAGACAGTAAACACAAAGTATAGGGGTATGATCTTATGAGGTTATTGAGCTACCACCAAGGCACTTAGGATGTTTGCAAGTCAGATGTTCAATTCATAAACCAACCCGGAGATTGACTGAAGAAGCATTGATCTACTTTGCATTTGCATAGCAAGTGCAATTCGAAGGCTAGTTGGCTTAACTTCAAGCTCCGTGTGTAGTTTATAAAGCAAACAACAGTAACAAACAAACAAACTATTTGCTTCCCAATGGAGTCACCATTTTGTTTCCAGGAAAACTAGTGTCACTATTTGATTTGCTAATCCCATTAAGACGGGTATCTATCTTAGAAACAAACAATTCAAAGTAGCTTGTGTTTTCCTTTATGGATGATAGATAAGAGATAAGCAGAGAACACCAACCTCAGTCTTTTGCTTGGCTCCTTGCGTGTTTCCTCTCTCCTTTGATAGAGCTTCGCCACTAATTTCTCACTTCTCCCACTTCAAAGAACACCTGTAGAGGCAAAGCAGAAAAATACCATCAAAGCATAGAGATCTATAATGCCATAAACAATGTAGAATTATATGTACATTAACCATACAATTGCATTCACAAATACAAGATTTACAAGTGCACAAGTATATGGAGGAAAACTCAAATAACTTTATTGATAGTAGAAGTAGAAGAGAGGATTACAATCTAGCTATCTGATCCGGTATCATCCTCCCAGCATGAAAGCCCTCTTCACCTCATGAAAAGCAAGATCACCCAACAATACAATGTCTCAAAGAGAAACCAACAGCACTTCCTTACAAATTACAAAATTCCAGCCCTTTGGATCTCTGGGATGAGGGATCCATATATAGATGTTTGTAGAGGGGTGAGTCAGCTTCTGGGTTTTTGATTAGTGTCATTTCACTGATATTTTTTGGTTCCACTTGGATATTTCATGACCTCTTACTCATCCCTGGGCGAATTTAGAGAGGCAAGTGTCATATGAGAAGTTTCTAGAAGATTCTCTAAGTTTCCACCTAGCAAACTGCCTCTACCATTTGTCTTCTCTCGCTCATCGCACACTACAGAAGTGCTTTTCAGTATGCATAGCACCCCTTGTGTGTAACAGATGAGATGAATTGCACCCTCAGCATGGAGCAGTCTGTATGGTCTAGTTTTGACCAGTTCTGAGTAGTTTTTCAGGGAGAACTTCTGGGAAATGATGTAATCAGTTGACCTTGATCCTTTAGGGTTTGAAACAAAACTTTTAGGGGTTTGAGAGCCCTTGGTTTATCGACATATGTGATTGGGGTTGCAGTGCCAAAATATATCTATAACACTACTCTAAAATTGTGTGACTCGTTTTCCATGCTTGGTTGATAACCCTTTGGATTGTCTAGGAATCTAGTTCATGTTGCAATATCGAGCTATATGCCCAAAATTATGGCATTTGAAGCATTCAGATATGTACATGAATGAGGGAGAATAATTTATGTTGGCAAACGCATTAGAGTGTCTTCCTGCAACTTTAATTTTGGGAGACTGATAGGAGCCCTTATAAATGTCTCTATCATATGCTCTGAAATCTTTTTCCATTTGCCCAAAATTTGTACAACAGTAACAATGACCAAAAAATATAGTTTGATACCTGGAAGATGAGGATTGTCTTGGTGCACTTCTGAAGTTGTTCTACCTTGAGATTCTTTGATGATATTCATTGCTACTTGTATTTTTGACAACATCAACATATCTTCTTGGAGCATATGTTCTTTCAATGTTATTTTTACTCCTTTCCTTGCTTTTGTTAGATTTGGGGGTAAAACTTTCAATTCTCCACATTCTTGTTCTTTGATGTTTTAGGGTTTGCATCACTTTTGCTAAAAGGCCCACCTACATATCCAAGACTATATTTTTCAACTGGTGATCTTTGATGACTTAGGATGTCATCCAAGACTTGATAACTCTTCAAACTCTTAGGTAGTTTGTTAACTTCATTTCTCAAGGAAACAATCTCTTCTTCAAGCCTTTCACAATATTCTTCTTTCTTTGACAGTTGGATCTTCATTACTTGTTCTGTTTTGTTTGCTTCCTTTAGCTAAACATTTAGGGAGTTGAATTTTTCTTCATGTCGATCAATTTTTTCTTCAAATTTAATCAAGTCTTTAGATCTTTGTTTGATATGACTTGTCAAAATTCCTTCTCTTCTCTCTGCTTCTTATAATTCATTTGTCATGGATATGAATTATTCATTATCTCGCTTCTCATTCTAATGTAATTATTCCTTAAGCTTGTTGAGGTTCTCTGCTCTTTCTTGTACTTGATTTTTTAAAAGGATAACTCCCTTGTTTATTTTGTCAAGGTCATGATCAACATTTTGTACTTGCTTCTTAAGTTCTTCATTTCCCTTTTTCTATCTACTTATCTCTTCTAGAGAAACCACAAGTTTGTTGGAAATAATACTGAGAGGGGGGGGTGAATCAGTATTATCAAATCAATATAACTTTTTCATTTCCATATTCAGATTCATATACACTACTTCAGTTAAGGCAAATCACGTGTATACGCAACTATGTGTAATGCAACAAGCGTATATCCAGTAAACTTATGATTCAGTTAGTTGATCCTTAATGAGTGCATCAGAACATTATTAACCATATGAACAGTAAACAGGAGCAGTAAAGAAGAACAGATCATCACACATAAGCAACACACATGAACACCAATATGTAAGGTGGAAACCCAATGTGGGTGAAAACCACTTGCTGCAATTCGTCTCTATCTTCTTTAATAAGAAACTTCTTTTTACAATATTTATGTAGTGGTGCAGTCTTATACCAGTATGTAGGCTTCTACCTGCAGAAGGCTACAACCTTCTCTCATCCTCCAGTTTCTCCTGGAAGTGGGATACAAACCCCTTAGCTCTTGTACTAGCCGATCCATTTATTAGTATGTAGGCACCGGCCTACTGAAGGCTCCAACCTTCACTCATTTTCTAGCTGCTTCTGGAAGGGAGCTCCAACCCCTTGGCTTTTGTACTGGCCGATATGTTTACCAGTATGTAGGCATCGGCCTACTAAAGGCTGTGATCTTTCTTCCTCCAGGGACCACGTTTCATAAATTTTCATACAGGATACTCCTGAAGCTCAACACCATAATTTGAAGGCCACGTTTCATCCAATTTTCATACTGGACCCATCAACAACAATGAACCACAAAATCAATCACCACTGCAATACGTCCATCAACTACACTTGCATCATTAATCTCTGAATCACACAATGCTGAAACACTGAAACTCTATCAACAACACAGTCACCAGAACATAGAACAGACAACAGAACTTTGCAATAACAACCAGATCCAACTGCAACTTCAAAATATCATACTTCATACTATATACACTACTCTGATGAACCCAACCTGCATGTATATGCGCTTTTATCAAAGCGAACCCACATACAGATCTGCAAATTCTAACTTATAACTTTGCAGCTATTCCAGACATCAATTATACCCAGAACACAACATTTACATTATAAACATGTGTCAATGTTTAGATCTAGTCTATCCATGATCAAACCATATAATGATAAAACATTCCAAGCCTTAAGATTTAGATCCATTGTTCATCATCATCCACATGGGTGCATCCCTGGTTCAGATCAAGCAAAGCATCACAAACCCATAACCTGCATACTAGATCTCACATTTCATCAGATATTCCTCACTTGCTCACCTCCACTCTTGGCCTAATGATCTTCTCCTTATATAGGTTTAGGCCTCTCTCAATACCATGTTCCAAAACCATGTAGGACCAATACCTTGGACCCAATACCTAGGGTCAACAATTCGGACCAAATACCATGGACCAAAACTTAGTTTTTAAAGATGTATGTGCCTTTCATTCTGTGAACCTCTCTGTGTACGTATACATGCCTTTTGTTCTACTAATCCGCATGTATACGCACTTTCATCAAGGTTAACCTGCGTATACCTTTCTCTTGACCTGCTGCACTATGATCTGTCATCTGAGTGAGTTGTCATCTGTATCATACCTCTGAGTGAGTTGCCATCAAGGACAACATCTGTATCATAATGCCAACAAAGTTTTGCCTTGAGGTTTAATTCAACTTTTACTTCAGAATTATTTTTCATCATCATCGTATTTTATGCAATTGGTGCCTTCGTATACCTCTTTTGATTCATGATATATTTGTGCTATGGATCTAGTATAGCTGACAGAAAATCATATTCTTATGTATAAATATTTTGTAGTCTTTCCCAAATATTCTTGGCTGAGGAGAATTGATCTATCTTGTCTTTTATTGGATTTGATAGACTTATCATGATTTCCTTCATATCTTTTGTATAGAATTCATTTGACTCTTCTAAACCTCTTGTAGTCACTCATTCCCATACTTCACTACCAAGGGCCATCAAAATGAACTCCATTCTTGTGCTCCATAGTATGTAATTTTCCCCATTGAACAAGGGGGATTTTTTAACTTGATTTACATCTTCAGAAGGTTTGGAGGATTTCTTCCTTGACTTTTCCATTTGTGTTCTTAGGATCTACCTTCCATCTGTTAGGTTGTGCTTAAAGGTATTGGATTTGATACCAATTGTTTGAAATACTGAGAGGGGGGTGAATCAATATTTCTTTTACAAATTTTATCTTATACTAATTAAGATCACTTAGTAAAACTAGAACACAAGATGTACAACAAAATAATAATTTTATTAATAAGAATGAAGTGGACTCCAATCCTCGTTTACAACAATTCAAGTTTTGATTTGTACAATAACACTTCAAGGTTTCAACCCTAAACAAAGACTTCAATATTCAATTTCAAAGTAGGCTCCAACCTAAACTACAACAAGCTCCAACTTGGTCTACTTGAGGACTCCAATCCTCTCCAATAATTTAGGCTCCAACCTAATTCTTCACAAGGCTTCAACCTTGTGTGAGGACTCCAATCCTCTAGGGCTCCAACTCTCTTAATATTCTTCAATTCTTCAAGATGGTTTTAGTGTTTCTTTAGGAATTCCAATATCTTATTCATGAAGTCATGAAAATAAATCCAATATCTACTTCAACAAATGCCTCAAATAGTCTCCAAAATACCTCAGGGGCTAATTCATCAAGGTCAACTCCAACAAGCCTAGTATGTGTCTCAAAGACCCTTCATGTATACACAAACAAAATTCTTTAAAGCTATTTCATCAAGGATTCAACAATGTTTCTTGTTTATAGATGATTTCTTCAACAAGGTTGCTTCAATTAGGGTTTCTTATGTCTACTCCAATAACTACACAAAAACAACTTTCAATGATGGCTTCAGGATCTGCACAATAAGTATTTAACAAGTTGCTTAGCAAGACTTCATAAATGTCTCCAACAATATTTTGTGCATAAAAATGTATTCAATATTCTTATGTTTTCTCCAACGAAGTTTTATATCTTCCTTAACAATCCTTCAATAAGGTTGCTTCAATAGACCTAGTTATGTCTATGAGAAAGCCCAAACTATGCTCTCAACCATCATCTCAATAGATGCTAGAAGTTTGTAAGACTTAAAGTCTGATACAACAAGGAATATTAAACATATACTAGAAGGATCAGCTCCACAATCCATAGTTATATTTCCAAAATTTATTCAAACACAACTACTTCAAGAGTGCATAAAAGATCTTCTCCAAATAAGTCTTCAAGTTTCTCTAAGTGTGCTCCAAGATATTCTTCAAAGTCTACTCCAACTTCTCTTCTATTTTGTTATACTCTAATTCAATGGTGCCTTCAAGTGATGCCATAACAATGTCCTCAAGACTCCCAAAACACTATCACTAAGTTGCTCCAAAGGATGCCTAATAGATTTCTCTCAAAAGATGTTGAATTATCAATCAAGTGCACATGTCTAAAACATTAAGTGTCATAGGTCTGAATTTACAAGTGCCATGGATCCAAATTTTTGAGAGTATACTTATGAATTTAATATATGATTTAGGTCTGAATTGTATTGCCACATATAGTCTAAGAATTTTGCAAAGGTTTGAGATGTTTAGGTTTAAATCTGAGGTAACTAATAGGTTTGATTACTTTAGGCATAGGTTCTAAAGCCTTGAGCTTAGGTTTGAACTTTACAAGACAAATCTTTTGCTAGCCACGGGTTTGAATATACAGGCCTCAGGTCCAAATTACAAAGGGTTGAGAATCTTATATGCCACAAATCTACAGGACTTAATTTTTACAGTGTTATGGGCCCAAAAATTGTTGCCACAAATCTGAATTTTTTTGTTGTCTCATTCTCAAATTTTGATCCAAATGAACCACGGAAAATACAATGAAAACTCCTCAAAACTCTTCCTTAGATCCCGATCATGTCTTTGCATATATCTTATCTTCACTATGTTAGGTGGGTAAAATGAGGAGTTTGACTTAATATTTATACTTATTTGACTATTGTGAAGAGACATGTCATTTAGGATTGGAAGGTCGACATGAGTATTTGAGCTGACCTATACAATAATATATATTAAATTATGTCTTTTAATTCTGGCAAATTTTTTACCACAAATTGGCACTAAGGGAAATCTTAAGGTTGACAATGAGGCTCCCTTTTATTTGAGAAATTCTTCCTGAATATCTTGAATTTTGGTTGTAATTGTGACCATCATTTTACCTGCTATCCCACTGTACCATTCTAAATTTTTAGTAGTGTTAAATCCATTGCAACTCTTGCATCTTCAATACTTATGTTGGAACTTATTTCCTCTTTAATTGTTCCAATACTCTTTATTGTATCCACTAACTCATATGAAAAGCTCATCCCTACTTGCCTTTTATGCACACATCCATATATCATCTACTTGAGCACTTGATGTAGGCTTAGAAGATACATTCTCATTGTAGCATCTATAACACAAACAGATATAAACACGCCACCCTCATAATAGCCTTTGCCATTTTTACGTAATGCTTGTAATGCTTAGGTATTTTTAATGCACTTAGGGTTTCATCACCATCAGCATATACATATTCATTTAGGGAATATTGGAGCTTACTTCAACTAGGGCTTTCTTCAAAAATGTTATGACTTGACATCAATGACAACTTTCATCAATGACATCAATGACAACCTTGTCCAACATGTACGCATTGTAGGCCAAACCCATAAATTAATCTCCATAAGGTATGTGGTTTTTCTTCGTTCTAATTTAATCACGGGGGCTTCATTGGGGGAGAAATACCATACCACGTGGGTTCATAATGGGGGATATATATTGAGGAAAAAATGACATAATATATTGAGTATATAATAGGGGGTAAAGGGTTTTTATATTGGTAGGTGTAAAAAATGGAGCTCAAAGTTAATAAAAAAATATAAAGAGGTATAAAAAATGTTAATGAAAAAATGAATACCTACAATATCTAGTGAAAGTAGGGGTTTTTTAAATTGGGAAGGTGTATTGGGTTTGTATTGGTAGAGGGCTATATATTGTGATTTTTCGAGGTATTTTCCAATATCTGGTCAAACTAAGGGTATTGTTTAGTATGCCATGAACGCACATGCTATGTTAGAGGTTCATTGAGTGGAGCCTTGTAAATTTAATATATATCCTAAAGTTCTTTTTTTCCTATAGCTTTATAGAACTCAAAAAAATTTTAATTTACGTATGTGGATATTTACCATGATTATTGTATATATGCATAGATATATGCACACACATCTCGTTGGTTTCATTGGTTTTGAATTTGAGTTAGGAAAGTTTTAGGGCTGAAAGGTAACTCCATTTTTATTAGCTATTCACATATTTACTAGACATCCACATTTGTGTGGTGGCTTAGGATATCACATAATCCCTCGTGAGTTTATATGGTGACAGTTTAGCCATCTAAAGGTTTTTGGCACAGTTTTGAAAATCACATCCTCCGAAAAGGTCCAATAAAATCACTTCATGTGGAGATCAAAAGATATCAACAGTAATAGTGCATAAGTGCGCCTTTGCATTTATATTTTATAAAGAGATGGACCCTCATTGAGTGTATATTATACCAGAACTACATAAGGTTACACATTTAGAATCACACACCCCTAAACCATGGTGAAAACATGGATGCCTGCTAAATACAGAGCAACACTTAAACCTTCAACTTTAAAAGCTTAATATGTGTGTGTGTATGTGTGTGTGAGAGAAAGCATACATTATTTAATAGGTGCTTATGGCCTACTCTATTTTAAATATCAAATGAAATTTACTTTTATAGTTTAATTATTTTATTTTTAAGAATTTAAATGTTTAACATTCTATTGTAAATAATTTTATATTTATTTAAAAAAAAATTAGAATATATTTATAGATTATTTTTTGACATATAATATATTGTTAGATATGAGACTTTTGTGATCCATAATGTAGATAAATGTCTTTAGGATTAATCACATTTTCAGGATTGGATTGATGTTTCAAACCAACTAATGTGGTTCATCCTCAGGACAAGGTGGAAAAAATCATACAATCTTCATGAATAAATAGTAAGGATGCATCATTGTCCAAGGTTAAAACTAACCATTGAAAACTAGTCATTGAGGACTAGTCATTGAGATCTAGCCGTTGGAGATTAGGTAGCTATAAATCCTAAAAGGGAATTATTTGATATTTATTAGTTATAAATTTGATTTAATAAAATATTATAAATATAGTTATAAAATTGGTTTACCAATATTAAATTATTAGTTAGGAAAATTAATAAGGAATCCGAATAAGCTTTAAATAAAAATAGTTGTTAGGATATAATATTAAATCATAATAATTATAAGAAACATATTTTTATTTAAATCGAAGGGTATAAAGAGTTAAGGAATCTCCGTAAAATTAATAACAGGGTTTAGAGTGAGTTATAAAATCCTTTTCTAAGAGTTTATAAATAATATCAAATACTAATAAAAATTATAAAGAGAAAGGAATGGATAAAAATAAAATAAAAATAATAATAAAAAAATAGTTAAGGAAAACAAAAGGAGCACAATATAAGTAAGAAAAAATATAAAGTATTAAGAAGCAAGAGAATTAATTTAAATAAAGATAACCAATCGTAAGAAAAAAAGAGGGGAGAGGAAGGAAAAATAAAAAAGAAGGGAGGAGGAGACAAGAGAATAGTAAGGAGAGGTCTGGAATCCAACTCCTGCTTAGCTTCCAACCATCATCTATGTTGAGATTTCTGGCATGCCTCTCAATTTCGATAGCCTCTCTAAGTTTCCTATGGTGGAAATGATCAACTCTAGCAATGAATTTGGAATCCTCAATATAGACATGGTGCTTGGATTTCTTCACATGCTTAGCTAAGGCCGATGAGTGGGAACGATTGTGCCTTATGTCTGCAGCATGCTCATGGATCCTCTGGTTAATTAAATGACCTGTTTCTCCAATATATGGAATACCGTAGGAACATGGAACTAAGTAAACACCTTTCATCTCCTTTGGGTCTATAGGGTCCTTAACAATGAAGGACCCTATAGACCCAAAGGACATGAAAGGTGTTTACTTGGTTCCATGATCCTGTGGTATTCCATATATTGGAGAAACAGGTTGTTCAATTAACCAGAGGATCCATGAGCATGCTGCAGACATAAGGCACAATCGTTCCCGCTCATTGGCCTTAGCTAAGCATGCAGAGAAATCCAAGCACCATGTCTGTATCGAGGATTCCAAATTCATTGCTAGAGTTGATCATTTCCACCATAGGAAACTTAGGGAGGCTATTGAAATTGAGAGGCATGCTAGAAATCTCAACAGAGATGATGGTTGGAAGCTAAGCAGGTGCTGGATTCTAGCCCTCTCCTTATGATTCTCTTGTCTCCTCCCCCCTTCTTTTTTATTTTTCCTTCCTCTCCCCTCTTTTTTTCTTATGATTGGTTATATTTATTTTAATTAATTATCTTGCTTCTTAATACTTTATATTTTTTCTTACTTATATTGTGCTCCTTTTGTTTTTCCTTAACTAAGAAATTTATTATTTATTTATCTTTAAATTTTATTAGTATTTTTTCATTATTTATTAAACTCCTGAAAAGGTTTTTATAAACTCACTCTAAAACCCTCTATTAATTGCATGGATTATTCTTAACTCTTTAACTCTTCCGGTTTAATTATTATAATACGTTTTTGTAATTTTATGATTTAATATTATATCCTACAGCTATTTTTATTTACAGCTTATTTATTAATTTTTACTAACTATAATTTTAATCTTGTAAACATTTATAACTGTTATTTTATAATATTTTATTAAATAGAATTTATAACTAATAAATATTAAATAATTCTCTTTTAGGATTTCAAACTACTTAATCTCCAACGGCTAGCTTTAACCCTAGACAATGATGCATCCTTACTATTTATTCATGAAGATTGTATGATTTTTTCCACCTTGTCATGAGGATGAACCACATAAATGTCGACCCAATCCTGAAAATGTAATTAATCCAAAAGACATTTATCTATATAAGATATTTTAAGTGCGTATTCCACCAATCATTAAAATATATAAAATTAAAATATGAAAAAAAAAATTAGTAAGGAAACTTATAAGATAAAGATTACACGATATAAAGCTAAAATATAAAAAAATAAGTTTTAGTGAGAAACCTATAAAATAAAAGTCACAAGAAAGTCATTTAAGACTATTATAAAATTAAATATTAATAATAATGCATATCATAACAAATTAGTTAGTTGTTATGAAAAAATTGATTATAAAATCGTATATTGGTTAAACTTATAAATTGTTGAAAGTTAATTTTAAAGAGCATATAATTGATATAGCCCACATTAACAACATTATTAACAACATTATATTGGTTATTGTAAAACACTTTCTCAAATCCAAATATTTTATTTATTTTGAAATTGAAAAATATTATAGTAATTTGTCAAAAACCTGTTATAAAATGGTTAAAAATAATATTTTTGAATGTTAATCATTCTATGGTTCAATCTAACTATTATATATTTTGAGCTTTTATTTTTTCTAAAATCTAAGCATACAATTTTTAGCCAAATTTTGATTTTTGGTTATTTAAAACTCATTAAAATATGGTTCAATTTAGCTAAAAATACATTTTTAATTATTTTCTTTCCGAAAATTTGATCATATAATTTTTTACCAAATCTTGATTATTTTTTATTTAAAACCTTTGGGGCACTTGGATTGGCATATTTCAGAACTCAAAATTATGATTCCAATAAACCACTATGGATTCTAATTTTTCCGTAGTATGGGCAGGCTAGTCCATAAGTATGTTTTCACCACTATGGATTCTAATTTTTCCAATTGTGCACTGTATATATTCTAAAGGGGTAGTCTAACATATAGACGAAATAGCAATTTTCACAAGAATTCACTAAAATCCGCAATACAATTTCAAGAGTTTTTGTTATTTAAAGTACACTAATGGATTCAGCACCATGAAAAACCCTGAGTCACTAGAATTATGCACATTAAACATCATTTTGATTAAAATTAACCAAAAAAATATGGTGAAAAAAATCATTTCTCATGGGCTATTCTAAATAGTAAAATACCATATGTACTCATTCAAAATCCACATGTAAAACCAATAATAATTTTTATTTACAAAACACCGAGTCACTAGAATTATACACATTAAACATCATTTTGATTAAAATTAACCAAAAAAAATATGGTGAAAAAAATCATTTCTCAGGACTATTTTAAATAGTAAAATACCATATGTACTCATTCAGAATCACCATGTAAAACCAATAATAATTTTTATTTACAATATATATATGCACACACTGAAAATAAATAACCAATCATCGTTAAAAAGCCAATGTATGAGTTGAAGTCAATCTGCATCACAATTTTATATGATACTAATAATACAAATTTGAGCAAACCTAACAAAAGCCTAAATTCTTTGAAGAACTATGTTTGATTTGCATCATTCCCTCCTCTTTCCTTACTTTAGATTGAATTAGAATCTGAAGTTGCTTCAGTTTCTTGTGCAGTCTCATCTACGCAGACTAAAACCCTGCAGGGCGAACACTTGATAGCGCAGGTCGAATACATTCGTCTGAATCGCTGAGGAAGAAAAAATAACAGAGAAGTGTTCATCAGCGACAGAATGGGTATGAATTCCATTATAGGTCGTCAGAACGTATTCAGGATCATCAGAGCAGCGCTCTATCTGCTTCTTCACCGGGCATCCATCGGCTTGGCATCTGAAATAATATCTGTTAAATGATCCACCATTCCATAATCAATTCAATCGACATGAACATCCTAGGCTGGTTAAAAATTTTAATGCAGCACTAATCATAATATATATACACAAAATATATATACACAATAGGCTATATATATAATATAATGCTACTCCTGTGACTGAATACCTTGGATGAATTCTATTTTTTATGTGTTTCTGACCATATTTCTTCCATTTGTACCCATCGTCAAGAAAGTCCTCATCGCTCTTTGTTTTCAAGCATATAATTCTCTCCTTCTCTCCAACTGGATCTGCACTATCTTGTCCTCCTGTGGAACTATGGGATGTATTGACTGCATCCATCAATTGGGTATGCAGAGAACGGGAATATATATCAAGATTCTGACTCTCCAGAACAGTCACCGGAGAAGTCTACAGCTCAAAAGCAAGAACACGGTGTGTTTAAATCAAGTAGAACCCAGTGGATCATGTGCCTTCATAGCCTACTCTCTGATGCTGCCCCTTCCGAGGCCCAAAGGGTGCTATTGAATAACACAAGATTCCATGCAATTTGGAATTATTTTATTGAAATCCACAGTTGTCAATATTTCTGTCCATTACTTATTAGCTATTTGTGTCATGCTCAGCATTATTTGTGTGTTATGCACTCAGCATTCTTCTGGGAATAATTTGGAATCTGACCAACTAAATGTTAAAATATTTTCAAACTTTGATTTGTAATTAAATTAAATTAGGTTTGGTGTTTTAGTGGTTTTTAAAATAGAAAAGATCCCATTATCTAGTATCATTATCATTTTTAACTTGCTTTCTGTGATAAAGATATTTAATTTAGATATTGAATTTAATATAATTAAACATTTTTAGTTTTAAAATAAAATAAAAATAATTTTAAACAATTTGTTTAAGATTTCTTATTTCAATTTAAAGTGGATGAGGATGACTCTTTTTTATTTTTTTAATTAAGGGATTAGATTAATTCTGAAGGGAATATGGTCACCATATGCTTAGTCTTAATGCTTATTATTAACAGCTATAGTATGTTATAAAGTTTGTTAGGCTACATTGACTTTTAATAAATTTAAAAAATAGGACTTGCCCACCAATTTCCTAGGGATTTGAGATTATTCCTATTCTAATAAGTTCATATATGGGGAAATTAATATATAAGCAAATTTTATTTAGCAAAATGGTTCATTTTACAATGATATGTGTAATTTCTTTTTTTTTCTCAAATTAAATTAGATCCATGCCACATGGCTCTCCGCCCACCAATTTCTTAGGGATTTGAGCTTATTTCAATTCTAATAAGTTCATATTATAATTAAATGGGAAAATTAATATATAAGCAAATTTTATTTAGCAAAATGATCCATTTTACAATAAGATGTGTAAAAGCCTTTGGTTATATCAACTACATTAATATTTTTAATATGGTTGTACTAGTAATAATAATAATGATCAACCTAGATCTATTTTAACTCTATAAGGATCAAATTTCTTGACATGCAAACCCTTTTTTTTAGTGAAAAAATATTTGATCCCTGTGGGAGCTTGGTAAATCTGGACTTAAGATGAATTTAGACTAGTTTATTTACAATTGTGTGTGATTTGAATTTTATTTTATCACCATAGTTGAAGTATGAATGGTTAAAATTTCTATTAATTTCAAAAGGTTTATTGTCAAAAACTTTGAAAACAATAGGTTGTTTTGATTTTTTTATACCTAATATACACATGCAATAGCAATTGTGATTAACTCTCCACTTGAGCTCTTTTTTTAAATAATGGAAAAACCTATCATAACTCAGTTCTCATTGGGGACATCCATTACTAGTTGTTATAGGCAAATGCAAGCTAATTTATCAATGTTATTCAAAGAAAACCATGCCACCTAAAATATTGGTGGTCTATAGAGAGCTTTGGCTCCTGTCAGAAAGAAGAATAAAGAAATTATTTTAATGTCCACGAGGCTAAAGATAGCCTATGGGATAGATTGCTTCTTCATTTACTTGATGTATTCAGCCCTTTTTCTATGAAGCTTCACAATAAATGCTCCCAGTTTCTCGACAAACCCCTTGCTAAATAGATTATCCCAAGAGCTAGTTTCCAACATGTCTGCATAACTTTCCCTGTTGTCTTTGAAGGCCTCACATTCTAAAATGAAATGGTTTTTTGTTTCCACTTTTCCGGAAGAACAAAAAATGCATACCCTTTCCTCCCACACTTCCTTTGGCCTTTTCCAACGCCCTGTTTCACAATGGAGTTTATGAGATTTAGTCCTTAAATGAGCAATAAGAATTTTGGCTCTCCAAGAGATATTGGCCTCTATGTATGCTTTTGGTTGATGATTATGAGTGGGATTAAACACTTCAATATAGTAATTTTTCTTTCTTCCTAGCTCCTTATCCCAA
>APFE030334311.1:1546-13605 GCA_000404065.3 Pinus taeda | reverse complement strand
TGATCTTTGAGTTTTGTTTCTCACCGGTGAATGAGAGTGTAGTGTGCATCAGTAATTCTGATTACAGGGGCAGGTGCTGAATGTCCCCATCTGGAGGATAGGGTCCTGATCCTCTGCCAACAAAGCGTCCATTATTTTGCTTTTCAGATCTGTAGATTTAATTAATTGTTTTCATTTTAACAAATACTGTAATGACATAGCATAAGAATTACATATACTACAGCTTTCGATGCTTTTAGACTCTAAGTACATACAGTACGTAGTGCCTTTGAAATAAAAAGACTTTCCCTGGTCGACAATTAATGTGGTACTTGAATGTTTAATTCATAAACAATTCAACTAGCCAACAGATATGGCTACTTATCTAGGGAATTAGTATTTATCCGTAGATACCAAATTCTACAAAACAAATTGGTGACTCCACTAGGGAATGATTATTGTTCCAAGTATCTTATCCATATCCTAGGACACTCTAGCAAACCTTACTTCCTTTCATTGATTGTATTTCAGCATTGTTGAAGTGTTATTTGGTCAAAAATTAAGGTTAGATGAATCTTCAGTGGCCTCTCAGGAATTAGCCCAGGCTTGGTCAGGGGACAGTGCTCTGCATAGCACCCTTGAGTGAGAGACAATGCTCTACAGTGCATTTAGACCCTCTTTGACCTTGCTGATCCACCTTAGGGAAAATTTTCACCTTTCGATTGGGTTTCTTCTCCAAATTTCCTTTTGTTTATGCTTGCTGAAAGATCAATGATTGTAGTATGTCTCTGAAATCAACTTTTATTTCCTCTTTCTAACCGTGCTTTCACTTGATTGATTAATGTTTCTTAAATGTTTTCTTTTTCATTATCAATCCATAATCAAATTTATATTATAGTCGATTAATCTTTGTTTGAAAGAAAGTGTCGTAAAAGTATTCTTTTCCTTCGAAACAGAACTATCGTAGTCTTCTTTCTTATTAAAGGTTGATTGATTGTATGTGTATTAGTTTCCTTTTTTTTCATCATAACATTAAGGGAATCAAAAAGAAAAACTTGCATTGTTCATATTGTAGTTTGTGAATGCTTGAAAGGAATAGCTAGGGAAATTTCATTAGATGTGCTCTTTGCTCTTTGTCAAAGATCTAATTGCTCTATCCCTAAGTAGCTAGGATTTTCATCGTTAAATTGAATGAGAATAATGCTTATCATATTAATTTCATTTTAGGAATTTCAAAAAAATGTGGTGAACCTTGAAAGCAAAATTCTAAAGAAGATCAACTTAAAATTTATCTGAATTTACCTAATGGAGCATTGTCACATAACGAAAAACATTTAGTAGTTCTAGGGTAGAGACGTGTTCCGGCATCGTAAAAAAATGTAGTTGTCGCTAACTTGTCTCCAATACATCCTGAATGTGACACCTCATTCCATGTACATGAGTATATCGTAGCTCATCCACTTACCTTCGTGTATATAGGGAAGTGTTACATTACATAAAGTATATGGGAATTCTCTCACTGTGTGGTTTTGCATTAGACAACGCTTATATGGATTGGCCTCCATGTACTTTCAAGTATATATGGGAGGAAAAAACTAGGTTTCTATCCATCCTTAGGTAACCAAGTCAGCTACCTTGTACACTATGATACACCGAACACAGCCTTCGGGGAGATTTCCTGCCCTACTTCTTGGTTCGCCAGGAGGTATTCTACAGTTCACAGTTTCTTAGTAGATCTTTTTCCAAGATTATACCTCTTTTGTTTTGTTATGTTACTTTGATTAAAATAAAATTAATTGACTTCGAGTAACATCCTCCATGCTCACTCCTTATTTGAACTTAGGTTGAAGCATATGGTGACAAATCCGGAGTCCACCAATGAAGGAATTCCTTTTGATGGGAATCCTAGTCCTTTTTCTCCTTTTGTAAATACTAGTGCTCCTTATATGGCTACATTATCCCTTTCGGGATTTACCATTGGCTTGCCAGTATGGTTGTTTTCAACATCCTTGGTTCAAAATGTCGTGATTTATCCACAATTGAGTACTCCTCCAACTGGACAAAATCAACCTCCAGTTGATCCTAAAGTTGACCTTTTGCCTTCTTCCTTGGTTGTTTCTTCCTCCCCTTCTTCCTCTTCGACTGGTGAAAGTATTGGTACTAGTAACTAGGTGGATAAGAAGAAGAAGAAAGGGAAGAAGAAGAAGAAGAAGAAGAAAACTCAGCAGAGGGGCGACCAAGCAACCATTGTTTTGAATGCAAAATCTGATGAGAAACCATCCATCAAGCCTCACAAAGTTTGATATCCATGCAAACTCTGGGCGAGAGATCATCTTCTTCGAAATTTTCCTGATATTACTTAGATATTAGGAGAATGGTCTTCTCATTCACATCATCCTTTCTCATCAACTTCTGAAGATCATGCTGGTTACACACCATCAACTAGTGGTAGTAAAGTTCATGGAAAGAAGGGAAAAGTCAAGTTTCCCTGTAGATTATGTGAAGGGAATCACCCCATTCACCTTTGTCCCTATCTGTATGAAGCCAAAAAAGTGTTGGATAACAGTCCTACTTCACCGCAGTGACTTCCATCTGGTTACAGGAGACTCTCCCTTCATCCTTCATTAGTTGATGAATTGACTGACTCAAATCAACCATTGGTCAAACCCACTCTCTCTGAAAGTGAATCCTATGAGTCTATACCTGAGCCAAATCAACAGGTCGAGGTAACAATTGACCCAATTTCACCTTTATTTAATTGTACCTTTCTCGTAGAGAGTGAATATGATACCACTCATGTTCTTTCCGTTTCTTCAGATTCCAATGAGCTTGGGGGCAATCCTACTGTTCCATCAAGGCAAGAGGAAAATCCTCCCACTCTTGTAACTCAAGGGAATGATTTTCCTGTTCTTCCGGCACCCCCTCCTTCTTATGTGCCTTTTCAGATCATAGTGTAGGTTTGTAATATGATTATATTTGGCACTATTATAGATGAAAGTGCATCAATGAGTATCCTTTCCTCTATTGCTTGGCAAGCACTTGGTTCACTACCACTTGTGCTAGTTACCTAGAATCTGTTGGCTTTTAACAGAGGAACCAGTTAACCATTAGGGATCCTTCCTTAGTTGCCTATTAATTTGGGAGAAAAAATGGTTTGTCTGAATCTGATGATATTCCCAAGCCCCTTGGATTACAATTTACTTCTTGGGCACGACTATGCTTATGATATGGGAGTTATTGTTTCGACACCCTTTCAAGTGATTTGTTACTCACATGAAGGCAAAATTATCACTGTTGAACAGCTTTCATTTCCATGTCCAAAGATGGCTTCCTGTCATCCATCTTTGCTAAATGGTTTTTTTTGTCCCAATGGTATCTTCCCCACCATGGGTCAATTATGTGGCAACTCGTTCCATGCCTACATCAACGGATGATCAATTCTGTGATGTTGTACATGATGTGTTGGAAGCATTAGAACCATTTCTCTCTAATGGATTCCTTTCTACGTATCCCTTCCAAAGCATGGTTCTCCCATTTGATGAGAACCTCTTGGAAGTCATGACTTCTTATGGGTTGTGATCAAGGAATATGAGGATACTTGCTAGTCTTGTGTCAGCCTCGTTAAAAAATGAAACCAAGGATATGACGATAGTTCCTTGTCTTATGTCAACCTCATTAAAAAATGAAACCAAGGATATAAGGGTAGTTCCTTGTCTTGTGTCAACCTCGTTAAAAAATGAAACCAAGGATATGAGGATAGTTCCTTGTTTTGTGTCAACCTCGTTAAAAAATGAAACCAAAGATATGAGGATAGTTCCTTGTCTTATGTCAACATCATTAAAAAATGAAACAAAGGTCATAAGGATAGTTCCTTGTCTTGTGTCAACCTTCTTAAAAATGAAACAAGGAATATGAGGATAGTTCTTTTACTGTGTCAACCTCATTAAAAAATGAAACTCCCATGAGCATAGTTCCTTGTCTTGTGTCAAGCTCATTAAAAAAATAAACAAGGAATTTTGAGCATAGTTCCTTGTCTTGTGTCAAGCTTGTTTAAAAATGAAACTAAGGGTACGAACATAGTTCCTTGTCTTGTGTCAAGCTCATTAAAAAATGAAACAAGGACCCCTGGAACAAAGTTCCAATTTGAGTCTTTGATTAGATCTCATAAAATCCCAGTCGAGTCTTTCACTTGATCTCGTATATGAACCTTCATTCCATCTAGCTCATAGCCACAAGTAGTCTACTTACGTGAATGTAATGAAGCTTGGGGGGCATGCACCTAGTGGTAAAGTTAAGTTTCCCTGTAGGTTATGTGAAGGGAATCACCCCATTCAGCTCTGTCCCTATCTGGACGAATCCTAAAAGGTGTTGGATAACCGTCATGCTTCATCAGAGTGACTTCCATCTGGTTACAAAAGACTCTCCCTTTCATCATGTTCGGGGCATGTAAACTAATGTCAAGCATAGTTTTTCATTTCAATCTTGTTTAAAAATGAAACTAAATTCAAGCATAGTTCTTCGTTTTAAGCTTGTGTAAAAATGAAACTGAATCCAAGAATAGTTTTTTGTTTCAGGCTTGTGTAAACATGAAATTGAACCCAAGCATAGTTCACTATGGTTCAAGCTTATGTAAAAATGAACCCATTTCGATTTTTAACCATCGTGATTGCCATTCTATTAGCCTCTTTCATCAAATGAGCCTTGGTTGTTTTCATCCCATCGCCACCATTTCTTTGGCCAATCTTATGCTTTCACTTGGTTGTTTTACCCTTTTTGAGGAATAGTTGCAATGAGTGGTCTTATTAGCTAACCTCTTCACATAAATCAACATGTTTTAAGAAGTTCCAACATCACCAAAACTAATTGCTATCCTAGACACCACTCGTTCCTCAAAGTGGAGTCCTCTTTAAGCTATTTTCAGACTTTCTAAACATGAAAATATTTTCGAGCGCTTATCCTTTTTAGCTCATTAACGGATTGGAAATGAAATCTACTCACTATAACTTTAACCCTTTTTTGACCTGAGATAGATTAAATATGAAAAAGGAATACGTTGATTGAACATGGTCAATAAGTTCTCTCTCGTATTGTTTTATGCTTTTTCAGGCTTGAGAGACAAATCTACGAAAAAGAACTTGTGGAGTTTTCTTTTTGTCCCTTTTCAAACTCTCTAAATATGATAAGGCCTGAGTTATCTTTGTTGTTAAACTCGTTAAAACATCAAAAAGCAACAAACTTGTCCATCTATAAAAGACTGAATTTCACCTTCGCTAGACTCATTAAAACATCACATAGCAATGGATTCACCCAAAGGATGGAATTATACAACAAGCATATGTTATCCTCCTCAAGCTTGATAAAAATGAAGAAGTACAGGTCAGCAATGACTGAGGAAAATGGGAAAAAAGGGAAAGCCACTTTATGGTAGCAGGTCGCTCTCGAACATGCCACTTTCACTTCATCGCCATGACTATTTGGGTTGGGTTATCTGCTTGATGGTTATCATACCTATGGTCTATCACACCATCTATTACTTTGATTTTGGAACAAGCATATGTTATCCTCCTCAAGCTTGATAAAAATGAAGAAGTACAGGTCAGCAATGACTGAGGAAAATGGGAAAAAAGGGAAAGCCACTTTATGGTAGCAGGTCGCTCTCGAACATGCCACTTTCACTTCATCGCCATGACTATTTGGGTTGGGTTATCTGCTTGATGGTTATCATACCTATGGTCTATCACACCATCTATTACTTTGATTTTGGGTCAATGATGCCAATTTATTCACTGTCATGGATATGTTCAAGTGAAGTCATTCAGTTAAAATTCATCCTTTGCAATACTCATAAACCTTCATTTTCATGACCGCCATTTTTGAACCTTGTGTCGTCATCAAATTTCATCTCCAAAATCATTACACTCATTTTGTGTCATTGATGTGGGATACATCAAGGCCCTCTTGTGACAAGTCACTTCTTGTCGACATCAGCACATTATCCAAGAAGGTGACTTAGAAACATCCTTCCACTACCTTGAGGCTTGCATACATTAATGGTAGGTTTCTTGCTTCCAGTGATAGGTTGCATCAATGACCTTCGACCAAAAGACTTTGTATGGTGTTCGACATCAAATCATCCATTCACACCATGTAGAATGTACTACAGTACCTTGAGGATCATTATCATTATTGGTGATTTCTCACACATCTGTTAACGACTTCCATCATTGGCTCGTAATCAGATGGTGTCTTCCCATGTTCGACTTCAGATCACATATTCGTATGCTTAGACTCGTACTTGAGCAAATGATTGAATGAGACAGAATACCTCAAATCTAGTTTCATCCATCAAGGCTACGATTTCATGAAATGTACTAAATCATCCATACAATGGCATTACATTGATGGTCATTCTGATCATGGGTCTATATCTGTAGATGACTATCTATGTACTTGTAATGAAAGTTTATATGCTAAGCATGGGTATGATTTCCCTCAGCAATTCATGAGAAAAAATCAAAACATCATGATATTATGTATTGTAATCGATGTAGGTCACCAACCACTTCAGAACCTCCTCATCACATCCTAAAGCATATCACTCGACATTATTATTTTCGACTTCATGCTTTAGCGAGCAGCTGTTACAGATCCATTTGGGCACATCACTCCCCATCATCTAGATTAGTGTTTTAGGGCTCATCAAACCCTAATTTTAGTTGCTACATGCCCCAAAGAAGTCAACCGATTAAATGCCTCCTTCCCAAATAGTTCCATGGCCTGAAGACATCGTGAATGACTCCTTGAAGCACCAGTGCAAGTAGGCCCATGCAAGCGTGCTTTGTAGAGCACTTAGGCCCACATTGACCTATGCTCGGTGAGATTGAGAGAAATTTGCATAGGGTTCTGGGAATATTCCTTGGTTTTAGATCATTCTAGAAGGATCCCACCTCTTATCCCCTCATATGAGCTCAAAATTGGATAGGCTAAGGATCCATTAACCTCATATCCTCTGATTCATTCCTCCATGGAAACTAACTCTAAGTTTGAAAGGCCATTCAATACCCTCATTTATGACAAAACCTCCTCCATCTTCCTATAAATTGAGCACTCATGTAAGTGATCAAGGGCTGGACTTTGATGAATTATAAGGAGATAATGTTAGTTTGAGAATTGAGACTATTGTAAGTATCTTTATGCTACTGGAATTTCATGCTTTTGATGTGATGTGGATGGGATCCAAGCTGGAGGAGTGACTTTGAATTAGACATGATGGTTGTAATTCCTTCTTCTATTCAATAAATAATTTGAACCTTTTTCCCATATGTTTGTATTGATATATGATTCTTATATGTGTGAAAGTATCTGATTCCATTTACTTGTATTCAATAGGTCTTTTGCTTTGATTAGTTCTTTTTCTTATGTTTGGGTTTACATGTACTTCTCAAGCATGTTAAGTACGGGAAGGAGCAACATGATTGACACAAGGGAGACAAGAGGAAAGCGGAACTACAAGTAGGTCTTCTCATGTTCTTTGTCTTATCTATTGCTAATAGGAAAAGGCTAACGTGCTTTAAACTATTGTTCTAGATATGGCTACTTATCTATGGAATTAGTATTTATCTGTAGATACCAAATTCTCCAAAACAAAATCATATTGGATTCAGGCTTATTATCAATGATAAATGGTTAAAACAACCATTGGAAGCTTCTGGAAGGGGAAGCTTAAGAAATATTTCAATTTTCTCAAATTTCTAGAATTTGCACACCTGTAGAAATGGATGACCAACTCTGGCCAGTGTTGGTGCAGAAGGGAGTAACTAGTATTGAACGCAGGTGGCTAAAGAAGCAAAGTGTGTTCGGAGTAAAATCATTTATTTTGAGTAGTTAATCCTAGTGTTATAAAAAATTTATGATTGTGGACAAAAGTATCCCCCATAGACCTAGTGTATTAACATAATGCAAAGAATATAGAGTTTCCCTTAGAGAAATTAAAACATGGAAAGAGGGCAACCTGGAATTCATTGCAAGATTTACTTTCCTCCTGGCTTTTAAGCTCCAATCCTAGCTATGATTCCTATAATTAGAACCTACACATACAACCAAAACAATCCAAAGAGCTACAACATCTACGTAGCATGATTCAATCACTCTATTAAATCAATGAGCAAGGAATTGAAATACATGAATGTAAACATAACATAACACATATGGGAAAACAAAACTCTTTGTATTAATAGAAATAGGAGAGAGTTTCTAACAAAATATAGATTGGATCTTGTAGAGATCTCCCAAAGTTGACATGTCCTTCCTTGTCACAAAGCACACCTCAATGTCACCCTAATGCATGAATATGATGAATCTCTTAGATTCAAGGCAGTATCACGAGGGCATGATAAATCTAAAAAATCTAACCCTGATGTTGTGGATGGCAATAAATATATAGGAGAGAGTGGTAGTTTAGGAATTCTTATCCATTTACCAATCTAGGCTTGATATCCACTTAAGATGGAAGGATGAGCTCAAAGAGATAAGAGGTGAAATCTCCAAGGTAGGATAAGATAGGATTCGAGCTTCATTTCAAGGTAAATGGTTAGAATAACTCCTTGAAGCTTCTGGAAGAGGAAGCTTGGGGATTATTTTTAATTTTCTTGAATTTCTAGAATCAACACACCCTCAGTAGGGACAATTTGTTGTTGATCAACGTTGGTGTAGTAAGGAGAAAGCTACTACTGAATGTAGGTCTCTAAAAGGATAGGGTGCAATAGGGCTTAAAATAATTGTTTTGGAGCAGTTAAATCCAAAATATCAGTCATTTTGAAAGGTCATGCTTAGTTCTTTGTATAGGGATAATGATAACATGTTCACAAATGATGATTGATCCAATTTGTAGGCTTCTCGACCAGATGCGATAAAATGGCCTATAACACCAGAAACTCAAACGTTTTGGAAAGGTCATTCTTAGGGATTTGTGAAGGGATGATGACAACATATTCACAAATGTGGATTGATCGAGTTTACAAGGCTATTGACTAGATGTGAAAAAATTGTCTATAACACTACGCTTAGATTTTGATTTAATTTTCATTTTTAAAAGTCTTGTTATGAAGGAGAAAAAATTCATGTGGCTTACTTGAGACCTTATTTTAGCTAGCATGAAAGATTTCCTTTTCAAGTGGTCAAAAAAAGGGCAACTCTCTCCTTTCGCCTATTAATACCAGCAATTGATATCATACAACAACAAGTAAAAGAATTAAATTTATGCATTTATAATAGGTTAGGAATATATTTTAGATTAATTTTATTTTGAGGCATTGGGCCTATAATCGAGTGAAATCACTGTCCCAAATGAATAAGGGTTTCATTGGGGCCTTGATTGGGTGATTTCATGAATCTTGATGATGGTAAATTTTGGCCATCAATATGAAGTGAGGGTGATAATGTTGCTCAACAAATAAAAAGGAAATAATGAAATGCATTAATCAAATTACTATATTGATTTTATTTCAATATAGTACAAACAAAAAAATTAAAAATTTGAGGTTCATAAAAGTTCATGTATGTTTCAAACTAGACCAAATCAAACTTCCTTCTGAATTTAATCAAGATCAACACTATACGTATATATGTGTCGTAGACCATACATAACCAAAATGCCTTTGGGATTCAACTAAGATCAATGTTGTATGTATCAAATGGAGCTAAAACCCCTTCAAGATTAACAATGAACTAGAAGCCAATGTATGTAATATACATGTCTCAGACAAACTAAACCAGTATGCATTCAAGCTCATCCATAACTTGTTCCATCAAAATTCCTTTGAGCTTATCTAGACATTATGCCATCTACAACCAAAATTCCTTTGGGCTTATCGAAGAGATACACCATTCAATTCATAGTAAAAAAACATATTTATGCTTATACATAGAGCTATGCCATAATCAAAATTCCTTTGGGCTTATACACAAATTTGCACCACAATCAAAACACCTTCGGGTTTATGCACAATTTTGTGTTATAATCAAAACTTTGTAGGTTTATAATTTGAGTCGTGTCATAATCAAAATGGCTTCAAGATTTTACACAAAGTTATGCCATAATAAAAAATCCTTTGAGCTTATCCACATATTGTGTATGTCTTAGAAGCGAATGATAGATATGTTTCTTACCACCGCATGACACCCAAATACATGTGTCTGAGTTCTCCCCTATGTCACATTGTGGCTAACATTTGAGTCCTTGGCCTATGTAAATTTGGATTTGGGCTAGTGTAGAACCTTCCATATAACTTGATTTGGTGCCTATATTGTGACCATATTAGCACCTAGGGCTTGCCCAATTCTCCATATGACTATGCTAAGTGGCTTGGCCTTTAGGGGTCAATGTTTCACCCAATGTTGATGGAAACATGATGTCATCATGTCTTATGGAACTCTCTAAGTGGTTCCATGTGTCACCTAGGGTTGGCCTAATTGGCCACTTAGAACTATTGACTAGACATGCCACATGGAACCCTACCATGTTTCAACATCATTCATTGAAATATCACATAATCACTTACGTGTTTAACCACATCATTACTTATGTGTACCTATGTTACCACTAGCCACCAATACTATGCTACTACATCATCACTCTCCTACATCATCAATCCATGTTTCTTATCGTTGAAGGGTTCACATGTTATCTATTTGAAAGACCACTTGGCATCTGCTACATTTCACATTTTTAGTGGTCCAACATGGAAGAGGTCAGTAGACATTTACGGCACGACCTTCACTAAACCGTGCGTAATTTAGCACTCCATCCACCATTCAAGAAATCCATAATGATTAGATCTACCTTGAGATATATGATGTTTAAGCCTACTAAATAATGTGCATTTCAACATGCCAACTACTGTTGATTTCTCACAAAAACATGGATGCTCTTTGCTATGCACGATTGTTAAAAAAATTGTGTCTTAAATAACAAATTTTATTTTTTCCATGTTACTTTCAAATTGACTTATCTTCTCATTCTAGAGGAGTTTGACCAAGTGTAATATATTTTTGGAATGGTTTCAGAGAGGAATACCTAACCATACTATCAATATAGTCATTTGACCATCATAACTTCAACAATAACTCAATAATATTTAAGCCATCTTTGAAATCACTGATATGATCTTTCAAGGCATCATACTTCTAAGACATCACATTTTTTTGACAATAATGATACGATATTGGTTGTCGTCAATGGTAGCACTATACTAAACAATTTATTTCTTTAACTGTAGGAATTTACAAGGTAAGTTCCTCAGACAGAACACCAGAGGACACCACTCACAAACAGATCACAGATCAATACACCAGTATTTTGACGTGGTTAAAACCCTCAAAGAGGGAAACAATCCAAGGCCTGAGCCAACGTGGCCACTTTAGGCAATTTATTAATAAAAGAATGAAAATTTACATAAGCTTCTCTCATGCACGGTTAACCTACAAATGACCCTCCATGCGCTTTTAAATAGAATTCATGGACCAATCGGGTGTCAAGCCACGGATCAAGTGTCGGTAATACCGAGGAGAGAATGAACCGTCGGATCACTACATATCGTGACCGTCGGATTGTAAGTTACAAAATGTACAACGGTAAAGAAACACACTTTAACTAACTCTATACCTAACTCTATACTAGACCAAGTTGAACTTAACTATTTCCTATGTGTCGGAATATCCTAACATCCCCCCTTAAGAACAACTTGGGATAGGATTGAAGGATTTACAAATATGACACAATAGGAGAAGGAAGGAGGCACTAGGGCCTATCCCCCCTTAGTGACAACTTCCTGAACTCCAAGCATATATCGAAGTTTAGTGAACTTCGCCTCTGTGAGAGCCTTTGTGAAGATGTCTGCAACCTGATCATCTGTTGAACAATATTGCACTTCAAGAACATGGTCATGAATGAGCTTTCTGATGAAGTGCGTGTGTAGTTCAATGTGTTTGCTGCGCTGATGCTGAACTGGATCTTTGCAAAGCTAAATGGCACTTTGATTATCACACCAAAGTGTAGTCGGATGCTGCTGCTCAAAGCCAAA
>APFE030334299.1:0-18174 GCA_000404065.3 Pinus taeda | reverse complement strand
TTCATTCAATCTCTTTGGATTCCAACGGCATCACGTAACGTATCCGTTATTCGATGGAGTTCACAGTTAATTACGAATTTGAACTATACTATAAATATCATTGTTCGCAACTTAATTGCGATCTATAACTGTAATAATCTTCAGTTCTCTCTTAGATAGAGTACAGTTGACTGTTGTAGTTACTATCGGCGCCGATTTAACTTTAAAGGTATCAAAGTTGACTATTAGATAGAGTTAAGTTGTTAATAATTAATTGAATTTTAAAACTGATCGATGCAGAACTTCAGTGTTGACTACAGCTTAACGTGAAGACCTTATTGTTATCTACGAAGTATAGCTCTAGTAGACCAGGGTTGTAACGCCTTGGAGAATTGCGATGGGCGGGCATCGGGCGACCGGGCGGGCGCGCACGACGGGCGCATGCCGAACGGGTGTGCGATGGCTCCGTTGCACAAAATGCGACATTACTCCGAACAGGTTTGCGACGATAAGCGAGCGACTTGGAAATATGACCGAGCGTTGAGCAAACTTATATGGCATGAGGGGAGGCTTGCATATGGCAAGGCCGACAGCCATGATAAGGTTTTGGGGCGCGTTTGTGGCGGAATTGGGGGTCGGCCAAGGGGCGACCACCCCCACACACAACCACGCTTGGAACCTATAAACAAGTGAGCATGTGAGCTCATTTCACTAACGAAGATCATCGCATTTCTTCACAACACAAGTGGAAACTGCGCACAAGGAAGGAAGTGCGCACTTCTCATGTGCACTTGCCTTGAAGACTTGGACGATTGGGTTAGGACTTGGAAATAAGTTGAAGCTTATGCGAAGGTGCTTCTACCTTATAGTTTTAGTGCAGATTTGGAAGAGGGTGTAGGTGGCTCATGTGAGCACTGTTCTTTGTACGAAGGAAGTATAAAACTGTTGTAAAGGCAGAGTGCCTATCTTTTAAATTAGGTTAAGTGTTGGCTTGGAATTTTCCAAGTACACTTGTATTGTAAAAATTTATATTCTTAATAAATTGTTGGGCAGACTCACATTACGGGGAGTTTCCCCTTCCCTTTATACTTGTTGCAATTGTTGATGTTCTTGTTATTTAATTGCGATGGATAATGAATGAGTATGGGCTTCATTACGTATAAAGGATAATTACATGTTTACTTGGTTGCGAAACACAAGCTAAGTAATGCGAAGGTGAATTTAGGCGTAGTCCATGTGCACGAGTATTGTTAAAAAGAAAGTTTTCAGTAGTGTTGTGCCTCACCGGCTCGGTTGAAAGACCACCGTAGGCTTGGGGGCGTGACAGTTGGTATCAGAGCTCGGTTGAGCTTAGTTGAGCAGGTTGCTCGTGACAGTGGAGGCAAGTACTTGCAGGTGAAGGAAGCTAGTTTCACATAAGTGGAACAAGGGTCGGTTCATGATTGTAAGGTGCTTGGTGAGGCTAGTAAAGGTTGGAACCAGGTGTCGTAGAGTAGAGCAAGTGGTACTACGTGCTGGTCATATGATTTGGGAACTTGTCAGGTGGACAAGTGGGACTGCGTGTGGACAGGTATACACGGTTTGGGCATCTGAACGAAGTACGAACTGGGGAAGACGAAGTACAAGGCATGGCAGGTTTGGAAGAATGTGAAGGGAAGCTCTTGCTTACCTTATACAGGTTGAAGTGGATGAAAAGGGAGAATCCCCATATTCAAGAGGAGCTTGCAGTCTTGGAGAAGAATGTTGAAGATGAGCTTCTTTGACTTGGTTGGACAATGGAGCAAGTTGAAGTTGTAGATTGTACTACCAAGGAAGAGGAAATCTTGATGACCGAAGATGTTGTAGACATGATCGTGACCGAGGATGAACTTGAGATTGATGAAGTTGGACTAGGATCGTGCAGTTTGCAGACATGTATAGATGAGGGTACTCTCATGGAGGAACCTCATGGTGATGTAAGTACTATTGATACATGCGTTTCATTTGAGCATTTGGTAGATGGACTGTGTGCAGGGAAGGCCAAAGTCAGTTTTCCAATGCTAGGGAGCATCTTACCATGGGTGTTTATGATGAGACCTTGTATGGAGAAGCAAGAATTTTTTATTGTTGCAGGACTTGTTGTGGGTGTTTGTGACCTTGTGGGACAAGGTACAAAGGCCCGTGACAAGGGTGGAACTTGATGATCATTGTGGATGAGTGGGTCATGCTTTAGCCACATGGCTAAGTGCCCAGCATGACTCATGGACAGTTTGAAGGGCACACACTTGAGTTGCTTGGGTGGACTTCTCATGGTCGAGACCAAGAGCAAGCCTTGATGGAAACTTTGGTGGAGGAGCTATGATGGAGAGAATCATGTGATGATGATGTTTTGGGTGGACTTCTCATAGTCTTGATGGACACTTAGGTGGAGTAGCTATGATGGAGGAAACTCATGACATGATGATATGGTTGGATGACCGAGTTCACTAGACCAAAGATTGCAGCTTGGATAGGGATGACCGATGGTTGTGATGGGTCTACTTGGTTGGACTTCATGGCAACTTAGTCATGGACATCAGGTTGGAGACATGGAGCATGGAAATCTTATGCAGGGACATATTGTGGGTGCACTTGTAGAGATGTCACTTATGGGCATCCAATGAGGTGTACCAAGGCATGGATGTTGTGCAGATAGATATGCTAGTGTGACATGGAGACTTATTACTTATGAGCCTATGAGGAGGTTTTGCACTCTTGTACAACAAAGCCATGGACTTGGATGGAGTTGTGAGCAGACTATGGGGCATTCTTGCTACATGGAGAGTTGAGGCATCTTGCAGATACCTTTGGGTGGAGACTTGTATGCTTTCTAGAGTGTTGGTTGAGGATGACTTATGGAGCTCATGATGACATGAGATTGTTGCGACTTCTAGGAGACTTCATATATGGTGGACTTGGAGGATCTGATGCATTGAGGAGCTCAGGTCAGAGACTTTGGTGTAGGATGGGGTGCACACTTTCAAAGTACATGTATGGGCATGGCTTAAAAGAGTGACTTGATGTGGAGGATCGATATGAGGCACTTTGAGGTGATGGAGTTATGATGATGATGCCTTGGTGGCTACACTTGGGCATAGGTTGAGCCGAGGCTCAACTACTTTTTACACATGGGAGCTTATTGATCTTTGATCATGGGCAGCACATGGATACATGAGAAAGGTGTTCTCTTGAGGCACTTGACTTGATGGAGAGAGGTGTTCTCTTAGAACACTTGGATGACTTGAGGAATGGCACATTGTAGATGTGATGGAGGTAGCTTCATGGACATCGATGTGGAAAACCGAGAGTTGGAGTTGATGAGGTGGTCTCTTCATATTGAGGAGGCACACATATGGATGCTGTTGGGATTGATGTGGCTGATTTCATATAGCACATTGCTACCAAACATCATGGACATGTTGCAGATGAGATGAGGACTACTTCATGGACCTGAGCATGGCTTACTTATGAGGATGGATTCTTGATCGAGTTCAGGATGTGGCAGGATATTTTGTGAAACAACCGATGGTGGCATGAGGTGCATTCTCATGATTTGAGCGTGGTAGTTGGATTTATCACCCGACTAGTTCGAATCATGAGGGGATCCAATGTACATTGATATGTTGGCATTGTGTTGGAGTATCATGGCAGAGTTCACATGGAACGACACATGATGAGGTCAACACTATATGTTGCAATAAGCATGTAGCTTGAGATGGAGGGGGCAACCTTCCACGATGGAGAAGCATGTGGAGATTGCGACATGATGGTTGATTGTCATGGATTGAGAGGACTTCTGATTGTTGAGATGAGATGATGACACATGGTCGAGGTGTGTTAACACTTGTTGACATATCATGGGCAATTTGCACATGATGGAGATGATGCACATGATAGAGTGGACGCTTTGTTGCAGTGGACATGTAGCTTGATGTTGGAAGGACCAGCCTTCCATGGTGGAGAGCAGCATGGAGAGATTGTGGTAGGCGGCCGGTGGTCATGGACATATATGACATACTTTGGTATGGACTATCTTGGTGACAGTTGGTCACTTAGATGAGACATGGTGGAGATGGAGACCTACATATGTTGCAGGATGTTTTCCATATATGTGAGGGGAGTCGACATCATGGTTTGATGCTTGGAGTTGGGATGTTGTCGAGGATGACAACGACTTCAGGTGGAGGAGGATGTAACGCCTTGGATAATTGCGACGGGCGGGTGCCAGGCGACCGGGTGGGCGCGTACGACGGGCGCGTGCCGAACGGGCGTGCGATGGCTCCGTTGCACAAAATGCGACATTACTCCGAACATGTTTGCGATGATAAGCGAGTGACTTGGAAATATGACCGAGCGTTGAGAAAACTTATATGGCGTGAGGAGAGGCTTGCATATGGAAAGGCCGAAAGCCATGATAAGGTTTTGGGGCACGTTTGTGGCGGAATTGGGGGTCAGCCAAGGGGCGACCACCCCCACACACAGCCACGCTTGGAACCTATAAACAAGTGAGCATGTGAGCTCATTTCACCAACGAAGATCATCACATATCTTCACAACACAAGTGGAAACTGCACACAAGGAAGGAAGTGCACACTTCTCATGCGCACTTGCCTTGAAGACTTGGATGATTGGGTTATGACTTGGAAATAAGTCGAAGTTTATGCGAAGGTGCTTCTACCTTACGGTTTTAGTGTAGATTTGGCAGAGGGTGTAGGTGGCTCATGTGAGCACCGTTCTTTGTATGAAGGAAGTATAAAACTGTTGTAAAGGCAGATTGCCTATCTTGTAAATTCGGTTAAGTGTTGGCTTGGAATAGTACACTTGTATTGTAAAAACTGATATTCTTAATAAATTGTTGGGCATACTCACATTACGGGGAGTTTCCCCTCCCCTTTATACTTGTTGCAATTGTTGATGTCCTTGTTATTTAATTGCGATGGATAATGAATGAATATGGGCTTCATTAAGTATAAAGGATGATTACATGTTTACTTGCTTGCAAAACACAAGCTAAGTAATGCGAAGGTGAATTTAGGCGTAGTCCATGTGCATGAGTATTGTTAAAAAGAAAGTGTTCGGTGGTGTCGCACCTTGCCGGCACGGTTGAAAGACCACCGTAGGCTTGGGGGCGTGACAAGCGTTATGGAACTCTATTTTTAGAACCGAGGTAATTTAATTGGATGGATATAAATTTTTTTCCATATAATCTGTTTTAAAACTGGTGTTTAAGTTTATAAAAATAATTTTAATTATTTAAATGCACTCTATTGAACAATTATTTTTAGATTTACAATTTTCATATATAAATTTAAAATTTCATTTTTGTAATATATAAATTTTAAAAATTATATTCAAGTTTTAAAGATTATATTTTAATAGCATTGTATAGACTTTTTAATAAGTATATGTTAATAATGTTCTATAGCAAAATATTAACTCATAGTTTTTGAAGTTTAATATTCATCAGATCATTCATTCACTTTGTGTGTTTTAGGTTTGCTCTTTTTATGACCCAACAACCTGTTGGCCATGTATAATTCAGTGTAGCTATGCATGAAAGTTGTTACTAATATCAATCCTACACTTCTTGTAGTTGTAAGTGTTTATGATCTCAGGGTATTTACATCTTAAATCATCCTTAATATTAAATCACCATTTAACAAAAGATGAGTTATCTACTTATGAATTTTTGTTTCAATTACGCAACATTTCCTTATGTTGTCCATACATCTTATCAATGCAATCCAATAAGAGGACTTCTTGAAATTGCTTGATACCAATTATGTATTTTATTTATATGATATCAATATGTTTTAAATAGATTGTTGGATACCATTTAGCTGACGGAGTGGTATATACCATTTGTGCCACTTCATCAATTACTATGGTTTGTACTCAAGGATACTTATAGGGTCTATTATGCATATTCATCAAAAGATGCATATCTCCTCAAAATTTGTTAAAGTTAAGTTTCCCCTTAATCATACTTTCTTCTAACCGAAGAACAAATCACATTGTAAGTGGATGCATTAAGCAAAGGATTAATTGGAACGACAATTTGTACAGTTATAAAGTCTTCTATTATAACCTTCAATTTTTCTTGTCTAGCCTGACTCTTAACATAGTCATGCATACCTTTCCTATTTACTATTGGCAGATAAAAACATAAGAATGTCTCCTAACAAAATATAAATTCAATAAGGAATTAAAATGCCCTTCATGGAGGAAGAACCAAATTCTTACAGGCTACGCATATTTGTAGGCATTGATAGCAGCATAACATTGATTCTACAAGTCACAAGCCAACAATCCTTGCTCAACACAACTATGCCCATCATCTAAGCAACAAAACATACAATCTATCACAACACAACAACAATTCCACATTACTTACCAATATAATCATTAGGTCAATCACGCTCTTTCCTTCTACAGAACATACTCCCCTTTAATAGGCATTGGGGTAACCAACATCTTTATGATTGTTGAGAAATTACTTTTACTTTCTTTCAACATGTAAGAGACTATCAATACCGGAATTCATGAGGAAGTGCTTACATGGAAGATTCTTATGGCTCATTACTATGATACTATACCATTTGATAATACAACATTGTTACAAGTCTTATTACTGCACACACATGTGGCTGCATATTAAGTTCATCTAACTCATTAATATGCATGGATATTAAGAATGTTTCTCTTCAACATGTTTATGTTAATGACTACTTAACCAGACTATGGTAACAACATGTAAAACTATCCCTGAGAAGATATATATATATATATAAATTAAGTTCAGATACCACCATGGGCTTCCTACATTATATAATCCTCTTTTCAAGTATCAGGTGAGATTTTTTTTATTCACCAATCCTTATTTAAATCTCTTACCTAATATAGTTTTCCACATGGTTCCTCAAACGGTACATGTTATGGGTTGTGTTAGAGGTTTTAAGAAAAAACTTTCTAATTTCTCTTCATCATTCACAATACCAATTTAGCCCAAGTTTTCCTCTAGTTGCTATCATGCATACATGTATAGCCTCACTATACAAACTTATTTTTTTTATGATGACCTATAATAATAATAGATAAAGAAATTAAAATCCTCACTTAGGAGAATCCTCCATAAAAATAATTATTAGCATGTTAACTCACATATTATAAAGTGAATACATGGCTTTTGGTGAGGAAATAATGGTGATAAACCCCCAATATATTACAATCTATCCATTAAAAGGCCATTACAGTAACGAATAACCATATTAAAGGAGTCTTCTCTCAATGCACAACTACCATTTGTGCACAGCCATTGGCATGATGAGAATTATACCTTACTATCTATTGTGCATGTACAAATTCTTATGCTATGATAGTGGATGATGTTCACATCATCAGCCACAGATACCACCATATCGTACACCCACCTATTATGGAATTTATCTACACTATGTTTAATTTTATGTGTTCCCCAAAGTTTGATTCATTAACCTCACATTCATTTTGAATCAGAACGTACCACTAATTAACTCTATCCCTTTGCTCCTTCCTTTTGTGCACACACACAATTTCCTAATCTATTATTGGACTAACTAACTTTGTAAGTCAAGCATACTTTTGTTACCAAACCTTCAGTAAACTTTATAATTAAATTAATTTTATTTGACCCCAAATATTCTTGCATGCCGTTCATCCCACCTTTTGTTTCCTTACAATAGTTCTATTCAAAACACTGCCGCAACATTCGATACAACAATTTTAGATCCTTATAGCATCATTTCTATGTTTTGTATCAGAAGATTTTAACAATAAATCTTACGTCAAGCTTCAATGCCACTAGGTTTCCTTTCACGTAGATTTTTTGTTTTTTTACCGATAAGATTCAATTGTTGTCCACATTACATTTAGTTCATTATTATGTAAACACTATTATTCATACCACGGGATTCATATTCTTATTAATTGAATGACACAGAAGTGGAATGTGGACTTGTACATTGGGTCAACCTTTCGTCATACATCACAATTTCGGAGAGAGAAATCATACCAGGAAGTTAACCAAACTCGTTGACAACCCTCCCACATGCATGCGAAAACTCCACATCGTCATTAATGACACTTTTCTTTGAGCTTACTGTAACCAACATGGCTACGTATCATGATTATAATACTATAGGCATAGTCAAAATATGTTACTCTTTAAGCAACATGTAAAAATAGTAAACCGAGCCTCATTAGATGACATTCTTATGACATGCATAACTAACTAGGTTAGCTTAATTAGATGCTAGTGTTAAGGCATGCATGGTACTTAACCCATTCCACTAACGATATACTTAGAATATTATTCTGTGAGCATAAACATTTACCGAGCTGTAACCCAATACTACAGATACCCTCTCATTATAGACATACTAGGTACCTTCCTGAACTGGATGATATTCAAATTATATTCACTAAATATGTGAGCATAAACATTTCCCGAGCTATAACACAATACTAGAGATGCCCTCTCATTATAGACATACTAGGTAGCTTCCTCAACTGGATCATATTCAAATTATATTCATTGAATATCTTACAGAGCAATATAAGTCTATTTCACAAGAAAACTTAGTACAAGTAGTTCCATTTATACTCACATACAACATCTAACATGAGTAGGAGGCTCCTTGGTCCAAGTATTAATAATGGTATATTATGTTTCCACTATTAACTCTGCACTTCAATTTAAAAGGAGTCACATGCATAAACTACAATCATTCTCCTAAAAATCATTATCCTAGATAAATATACTCATGTATAATTGGTACATGTAAGTCATTCATGTGCTTATGGATAACACCACATCTACATATATGAGCTAAATTATTCAACAATTTAAAAGGGTTAGAAGTAACCACACAACATTTTTCCTGCAAGTAGTAACTAAACATAATGGTGGAGAACATCAGTAAATCTACTATAATTTAAAACTAATTTCCTTTATACACGAAACATATCGATCCATTATCACAGGAATTCATTGCTACCAGTTTGATCAAAATAAATAAGAGGTAAGATCATAGGATAGATTTAATAGATTATGAGCCACAATTAGGAAATTTTTCATCTTGCGAAAGGTGAATAAGAAATTTGAATTTCACGTCCTTGAAATTTCAAATACCTAGGGAATCAACTGGTTCAAGTTTAAATGAAATAAATATTTATGCCATATTTACATTCATTCCTGGTCTAATATTATAAGCCAACCAAAAATGGATCTTGCCTCCGCCCTTCCTTCAATAGCGCATCGCTGGCCTCTGGCCTCATTTCTTCATCTAGACATGATGAACCCTCCACTTGGAGGACAGTGGAAGCCAATGTCTCCCTTGCCAAGAACATGCATGATGGTGGAAGTGACAATAATAACAAAAAATACTGCTACCCTTGAACCCTATACTCTTCCTTTTTTATTAATGAATTTGAAATTTGGCTATAAGAAGTGGAGGAACCACAGAAATGAAAAAGGAGAAGGATGCATGATTGAGCTTGCAGTGAATCATATTTATAGAGAGGGTGTTGCTTTCTAGATCCGTAAACCAAAAAGTCGGCTTTTAATAGTGCTATTTCTTGGATGCATTGCTTAAAATTACAACCATGGTTTTCTCTTAAAAAATATACAACTTTCCCATGCCTTCATATTTGCAATAACGTAAACATACATGCAACTTTTTTATTGTTTATAACAATGTTTTGGATTTCTCTCCTTTCTAATATTTGGATGGTGCTATTGCCTTACCCGTCGGCCATCATTCCATTTGTGAAAACTTCTAATTGAAATAATCACTCCTTTCTCAGCTTTCACTGCTTTTCTCATGCCTACTTGGGACAATTATCAACGCCCTAGGTGGCGGGTCACAAGGGATGAGCTTGATATGACGAGCCATATAGATTTTCCCTACAGTAGTTTAATAGGCCTGATTGTAAACTAAGAGTTCGAGTGCCTCACACCCTTCTCAATTTACATCTCTACCCCTATTATACTATGATTGATATCAAAGTCGTCGATCTCTCCTAGATCTGCCTGTGGGCTTGTCATAATCTGGCTTCAAAAGAACATTGGTTCTCCATTAGTGGAGACTCCCCATATCCAATACACATTTTATGTTCACTTGGATTATATTTTTACACTTTTTTTTTTATTACACAAAACTGGCTCGTTACCGACTTATTAAAAGTCAAGATGATCCATGCACGAGGAATTGTTTCACCCGATATTTAGGCTAAGTACCGAATAAATCCAATATCACGACAATTTTTACCTTCGAGATGTAAGACGAGCACATGAAAAACTTTTGCAAGAGGTCATAATTTGGAGTTTGAAACACCAAAAGTCCTAAGTTCTTCAGCAACATAATATGAGGAAGGGGGCTAGAGGGATAAATACACCATCAAAATCATACCACATTTTTATACACGTAAGAGAAATGTTATTCAACAAACTAGTTTCGCCAATCCTTTTTATTGTTGACCAATTGTGGTAGAACATACTTCAGATTTAGTCCATGAATCTTGGAGCCCTACTAGACAAGTTTCTTCACTTCAAATGATGAAAGAATGATAACATCATTAAATTCTCATTGGATAAGGACCGCTCTTCTATTTGTCCATAAAACCCATCGGTCTTTATGTGATTTAGTATCATCATAATATTTTATATGGAGTGGATTTGAATGTCAATGCTTCCACACTCCCATCAAGCATAAGTCACTATGTACAGTTATACCATAGTTTAATCAATTTGAGATCCTTATTTTATAAGGACCATATAATAACATGTTATATACATAGTAAATTATATATTTTATCGGCTCCTAACCGAAGATCTTGCCAAGGATCAACTGTCCTCAATTGATCGATGCACTGGGTATTTAATACCCTCTTTCATGGTTTATTTACCATTAGCGCATCTCGCTTTATGGATTTTTTGATTTTCGTAGGTATTTTCTGGCAAATCTCATCTTTATCTCCCACCACTCTTTTCCACATAAAATCTTGCCTTTCTCTCCCGTAAATATTTTATATCTGATGGATATTTATCTCCCATCCGTCCAATGGATATCCAATCCATCCAAGCTTATCTAGAATCACATCTGGAATATTATCTTGAAAGATTCATCCCTATCCCATTCCTCATGGGATTTAGCAAGCATCTTCTCTTGCTTGGTGCTCCACCCTCCAAGTGATTTATTTTATTAATTTATTTAACAACACATTTTCTTTTCATATTACATATCACCTAGATTTCCTTCGCTTAGGTTTACAACATTTAAAACCCAAGGGAAGATATCACACGTAGATTTAACTTAGCTTGGGTTTACAATAATTTAGTACACAAGGGAGGAGTGTTACAAGTAGCATCCACATATTTTTACCCAGAAACCCTTAAAGGGAATAAATCACATTTGTTAGTATGTAGATCAAATGTCACCACCTGGATCGCATCAACTTTCTAGTAAGCACCCCACGAAGTGTGACCTCCATAATGTGCTTTGTTAACCCCAACTGGTAGGAAGCACCAAATCCATATTATTTTTACTTGCACCAATGAGAAAGAAGTGCCAAATTCCTCTTTGATGGATATCTAGTTAACTTACAATAAGTACAAACCACTTCATTTTGCAAGCACCCACTTGCTAGAGGAAACAACCCGCAAGCTATTCTTTATAAACCAACATAGATGGAATCTTCAACATTCCGATGTGTAGGCCCCAACCTAAATATTTCATATGACTTTGATACTATATTTATAGGTGTCATATTTATGTGCATTTCTCTCAGCTATAGCTCTTACTCATTCTGATACATAGCCTCGGTGAGTTCTTAATGCTATGATCTCCTTAGTAGCCTTTTTCTCTACTCAACTATCTTATCTCTTGCCTTTCTTTTCTCTTAAAACACATACAACAACATTACCCAGACCGTACTTCAGAGTCTAACTACATTCGCTCTATTCAAAGTATTTAGTATAATGAATAAGGATTATAGGTTGGTTTATTTTACTTTTGTGGGGCTTGAGTGTGCACTTCAGTATCACTCACCTTGCTAAAAAATAGGCTTCATTTACCACCTACACAACTTTGGAGGATCCTCATTAATTGTCACATAGCTCGAGAAGTATATTATAACAACTGCAATTAGCTACAAAATTGTCTTTAATTCATGAAAGCCATATTTTTCACTTTATTTTAATCTATGATCTTCCATGAGAGAGATCTCACTTAATAATGGGATCACCATCCATTTCCATGACATGTATCATCTTTCACAGTTTATGCATTTGAATTACCAAAAAAATGAAATCACATTTAATACTCTTAGAAAGGATTCCTTTCAAATGTACCAAGACTCAATGAGATAGCTCTAACTCAATAATGGGATCACCAATCATTTCCATAACACGTCTGATCTTTCATAGTGTCTGTGACTGAATTACCATCAACATTGAGTCACATTTAATATTCCCAGAAAGGATTCCCCTTGAATGTTCCAAGACTCCATCATTTCCTGTTCATGAATTGATCTATTCTTTTGTAGTTGTTGAAAACCAAACACTATGGGAAATTAACTTATAACTTCTCCTCTTGGTAAATGTTACTTTTGACCAGGCTCAACCATTGCAATAATGACCGAGTGTTTGTTCAACATATCATCTATATTGGTTATTACATGCAAACAACAAGTTCTCTTATCCTCGAGCGTTTTAAAATTTATGGTGCAGAACTACATAATTAACTCTCGCTTAATGTAAAGATCTTAATGTTATCGATGAAGTATATCTACAACAAAATTATGGAAATCATGTTTTGAAACTAAGGTAATTTAATTTGATGGATATAAAATTATTTTCACATAATCATTGGACTAGGCACAACATTATTTTTTTAATGACCTGGTTGGTTTACCAAGTTGCAAAAACTGTAAGTCTATCTATGAGGGCATAACAACTAGGGAGTGTTGACATGTGCCTGGGAATGCCAAGAAGTGCAAACACATGATAGACAGAGACAAGGCATGTTATGCATGCCATGACATGCCAAGTGCTAACGCATGGAAAGTTGTGCCAGGTGCTAGGGTGTGGTGCCAATGCATTATAGGGAGTGTTAGGGAATGGTAGGAAACACAAGGGAGCACTAGTTTCAATTGCATGGAAATGAATGAATAAGAGTGTGTGATAAGGAGTGTTAGCAAGTTACAAGTGTGGTAAGGAGGGATTGATAAGGTATGCTAGGTAGTTCCAACGCATGCTAGAGTGCTAGGGAATCGTGCCAGGATGTACCAAGTGCCAGAGCGTGCCAATGAATGCTAAGGAGTGTTAGTGAGTGTTAGGGAAACACAAAGGAGCACTAGGTCAAAATGCATGGAATGAATGAATAAGAGTGTATGATAGAGAGTGTGAGTGAGTTCTAGGTGTGTTAAGGAGGGAGTGACAAGGTATGTTAGGCAATCCTAACGCATGCTAGTGTGCCAATGCTAACACATGCTAGTGTAGAAAAACACCCTTTCGATTGGTTTATAGACGAGAAGTCGTAATTTCGATGGAATACATAGTGCCCAGTGATCCTGGTCCAGGTGTCACAAAGGACCCTTCTAAGACCTTTTACTTCTGTGATATGTTAAATGGCATTTAAAAAAAAACATAAATGAATACATCTGCATACTATAAAGAAGAGGAATATGACATTCATCAACACATGAAAACATAAGTTGTTGATAAGGAGTTCTCCAGGAGAACACATATTCAAACAATAGTTATTCCATTTATTGAAAAGAGAATGCATATAAAATAAATAGAAGTTAAGTTGGATTTTATTGAAAAGGGTTATATGCTTTATGGCATTGGGATACTAGCTAATTTTGAAGCTCTTTTGAAATAGTTATGCATTGCATGCATGACAGAAATAGCTAATGATATGCTTCTAAGCACATAGATAATCATTCTAACTTTCTTGAAGATAACGCATGTTTTATATACACATAAATATAGTTTTCTTTTATAAAAAGAGTGAATTCTTCATGTATGAAAATAATGACTTTATGAGAGATCTCTTGAAAACAAAGAAAAAGATTATTTTCTTAAAAGACACATATGAATAGTGTTCATGCAAGAACAAGAAGCCATACTTGTTTCATGAAGAGATTATGTGCATTGAAGTAAAAGTAATTGTGTTCGGAAAAACAGATGTTGCATGCACATAAGGGTAGCTATTGTGACATTGGAAATATGATTTGGTATGTATGTAGGGAAAGTATTATGATGAATCTCGTAATATAATATCAATTTTAACTTTCTTGAAAATATTAATCTCTTGAAAAGATTGTCTTGCTAGGTGAGTTGGATCGATTTCTTGATTTTTGTGCATAAGGGATTAAGTTAACATTGTTAATGTTTCTTGATTTTAAGCATAAAGATGGGTATCTATAATAATTTCTTGAAAAGGGAAGCATGAGAAACTTACATATTGGAATATAGAGAAATGAGGTTATAATGACTTCCTTTAAGGAAGAAGTATGTAATTTTTTACATGAAATGATGGTAGTATTATAGAGAAGGGAATATGTGTTGCACACATTAAAGAAGGGCTATTATGATAAGCTATGGTATGCACAAAGAATAGTGATTGTGATATAGAGATATTTTCTTTGTATGTTATAGAAACTATGTTGACTTCTCGAAAAATAACTATGTGAAAGGAACGCATGTGCATAAGCATAGAAACAATAGTTTATTACATGTATGAAGGTATAACGATTGTGTTATACATTTTAGTAGTGCTAATGGGTTAGATCTCTTAAAAAGAAATATGCATTAGTATGAATAAACATTGTGGAAGTAAAACAAGTATTTACTTGAATATATGTACTAGTTAATTAGTATGTGATGCTTGCTCATGCACATAAGTTGATGTTAAAGATCACCTTTAGAGGTTGATTATTGATTGATTAATATTTCATCTAATATTGTTGCCAGAGCTTGTTGACGAAAACAATGACATGAAATGATGGCAATTTGTGCGAAGAAAAGTTGATGCAGGAGCATCTGAACGACAGGGTGAAGACCGAAACGGGACACACGAAGTTTCAGAAAAAGAATGGGAAGACTATGCAAATTGACAAGGGACAGCAAGACTGTCAGTTTCTTTTTAATTTAATTTTATTTCTTTTATCAGAGTCAACTACAGTTATTTAGAATCTCTGCTAGTTAATTTTAATTAGTTTATTTTTATAGCTGTCAGTGAGAATTGTAATAAGTAGAATTAGTTTATTTCAAATAATGTACACAGTCACCTTTGGGGGCCAGTGACAGAGTAGTTAGAAGTCAGGTTCATAACTGACAAACAAGAAACTGAATGAACTCAGTTACCTAACTGTTTGTAAACGAGTAAAGGGATAGTTACCAACCGGAATCCTTTCGGTGGTACAAAAGACCAAATCAAAGGGATGACAGGGGTTCAGTTCAGCAGCGAAGAAATCAAAAAAGAAAAACATTGTTATACAGAAAGAACTTCATTCCTCTTATTGTATTTTCCTCATCTAAAAAAATTATTGTGCACGACAGAGTGAACTTATATTCTGAGCAAATCTTTATTTCTGAGAATTCAAACTTTTATGTACATTACTGTAATCAAAATAGCAGTATCGAAAGACTTTAACCCATAGTCAACATATGTAAATAATTGCACAGGTAAATTAACATACAGGTGAACAATCATCAGGAGCAGTTTCCAGTTACCGCGCATAGAGCAACCACATACAAGCAACAGACATAGCTAACTAAATATGGAGTGAGACGCAGGCAAAACTACAACAAGTAACCAGATAAAGGAGCGAACGAACAAGTCCGGGTAAGGCACCAAACCCAAAATAATTGAATACAAATTCGAAGATATACAAGTGCATATATATTATAAATGTCGGTCTGTGCCAAAATATATAAGTTACAGTCAACCATATGATGAGGGTCGAACCCTCTGCGTTTTAAACAAGCGTGACCACAAAAAAATACACCGAGACCATATATATTTTACAGACTAGTGACAGACCCTATGGAGGTCGAAGCCTACAGCAGACTAGTGTAAATGGACAGTGCCGTGAAGGCCAAAGACCACAGAAATTCTTTTTAAAAAGACCGATATCTTACAAAGTTACAGGCAGACGAAATACGAAGACAAACAACAAACAGAAAAGACACAGAGCTACCCGGGAACGTGAGGTCATCGACTATTGCAGACGTCCACAGTGCCGCCACCTGCAATAGTCAACAAAACGAACCGCAGAGTTAGGGTTTGGAAAAGAAACAAAAACCCCGAAACTTATAAATGCCATAGCTTTAACAGAAGAAAGAAATGAAACCAATGCAGGGGTATGAGTTACGAAAGAGTAGATTGCATACCTGAAAGTGAGCGGACGCCATTGACGCCGAGAACCCACTTGACCACAGAGGAGCCAGATAGGTTAGCAGAGACCCAATAAGCAAAAACGAAGTTATAGCAGGGAAAGTCAACTTACGAGTTGGAAGAGTTGAATGCCGATGCCGAGAGCAACAGGTCCTTGAGTGCACGATGTTCTGGAGCAGAGCAAGGTCGTCCAGGCGGGTAATAACCAGAGAAACACCATATGTTCACCAACAGACCAGCAAACTTAGCTAAGGAGCAAGTTAACAGAGAGACCCAAGAGAAAACCATCGACAGAGACGCGGAACAGAGCTAAACTTACCAGTGCAACCGAGAAACAGAGGTACCGACGGAACCACGGTGGAAAACCACATCCTCAGACAATAAAATCACCAAACGCGACCAAATACAGGCAAAATTCCTCCAAATACAGAGCCGAACCAAAAACCAGTCGCATAGCGTCGAGTTCATAACACCAAATGACCAGAGGCGCGAAAGACATCGACCATAAACAGGAACGGAGGATTAGGGTTAACCCTAATCGAGGCGGACAGGTGTAGGCTGGAGGAGAAGCGAGGTACCGAGGGGTAGGTCAGCCAAATACAGGACTAATAAATGACAGGACAAACCAACGCCGATTAAAAATCATCCAAAATCAATTCACCAAATCCGAAAGGTACCGCGTTGAGCGAGTCGAGGCAGGGCCACGTGGACGGGCTACATCAAAAGTGATGTTGAACATTGTGGTAGGTAAAGAATTAATGGTCCCTGCAGATAAGTACGAGTTGCGGTATCGCACATTGATAGAACAATCACGCCACAAGGATGTAACAAGTGGCGATATGTAGGTAAAGGGTTTCATGAAAAATGTAATAGCCTTAGCTAGTTTTATGACACTTTAATGATATTTTATTGTCATATTTTATAGCAATGGATAAGCGATGGAATCCCTTATAATCCATTGAGTGAGGGGTGAAAACCCTCACGAGTGTTTAATAATAAGATTAAACATTTGTTGGTTTTCACCCTACGGGGTTTCCAGGCTATATCAGTGTTCAAGTGTTCAATGTTGTGATTGCTTATTGTGTCAGCTGATGACATTGAATCCTTGATGATGATGACTCTTTATTTGATGTGATAATCATAATGTCAAGTATGTGATTAATTAATATGGTTAAGGAAAGTACGAAATAGATGCAAGGTTCATCAGACAATTTATGTTATTGTACTACAATAGTGGTTAACAATGGTTATGTTACTTATTGTTCTCTACTGATGTTCTAAGAACATCACATCTAATGGTTAATGATGAATGTGCAGTTGTGATTTGGATACTTACTTGTGGTTAATTTGTGTAAAAAATTCTAACTCCCTGCTTTTACATACTTTATGTCCTAACTACATCATATCTAATAGTTAATGAGGAATGTGGAGTTGTGATTTGGATAATTAATTGTGGGTAATTTGTGTAAAAAATTCTAACTCCTTTACATGTGAGGTTACGGGGTACGTTACAAGAATTATGGAACTCAAGTTTTTGAATTGAGGTAATTTATTTTCATGGGTATGAATTGTTTTGCATATAATTTGTAACAAAATTTGCTTTCAAGTTTATAAAAGTGGTTTTAAGTATTCAAATAATGTGTTATATTTTAAATTTGTATTAACTTTTATTTAATAGATAGATTTTATATTTTATATTTTTAATTGATTTAAAATAAATTATAAAAATTATGTT